>KB663610.1:21643626-21793755 GCA_000349025.1 Anopheles minimus
CCTCGCATGCGCAGGGTGCATAGCCTATCATTGATAGCCTTGAAGCCGATGATCTCGGATTTCAGCCGGGGACCTACGGCGAAACCCGTTCCGAACATGTGGTGACGGTCGTGGCAGCTATAATAAATGTCGTAGCGGTTGCTGCCACGCCGGTTATGTACACCGTTCCCTAGCCAGCGAATCTCTTGTAGTGCTACGAGGTATAAGTATGTACGCGGAGTAAATTCAAAATTGAAGTTCTTTTCATTTGCGTTTACGTTTCGGATTGTTTCGTTGAATAGTATAGACGCCCAGTGGTGATTTAGGTGTACTTCGCATATACCCTGAGCCATGTATGAACACAAACCTATTTATTGATGGGATTTTCCGTATAATTTCATTTCAGCTCGCAACCATGAATGAAGATGCTCTGAAAGCTTTGCTGGATGAAGCGATCACTTACAAGTGCCCGAAAGATCGTGAGCATAAGAGCGCCACATTTAATGTTCGTATTTCGTATGAAGTCATTCTTTACGCTCGTTCTTTGAATTTGATCGTTTTCATTGTTCTACCCCCAAACGAATATAGGAACTGTTGAGCAAAACGGAACGCGAAGATCAGGAGCAAAACTTTTCCTTCACCAGTCGGCCAGTGCACAGCAAACGGGCCTCCGCACGCCCGACGCAGGGCGGCTCACTGCAGGACATAACAGAGGCCACCAAGCAAGAGTACGGATATACCGAGTACTGTTCCGGATCGAGTCTTTCTCACAAACGGCATGGTGGCGGTGGTCATGGTGGTTCCCGCAGCAAACGCCAAATATCGTCGGTTTCCTCGAGGCAGCGCGAGGGCGGCAGTCTGCCTAGTAACGTGAACGAAACGACCACACCGTCCTACATCAGCGAGCAACCGTTTCTGAACGAAGTGCGCCGTCCGCTCAAATCGACGTCAGCAAAGCTTACGGTCAAAAGCAACGACTACGGAGCGTTACTGCAATCGGCACCACTAAACGCGATCGGGGCCAGCGATTGGGGCGGAATTGGTGGGCTGGCTGGTGAGGAATCTCAATCGAATGCTGCCGGTGGTGAGACCGGCATCGAGAGTACGAGTATTGGATTTATGCCGGGTGGCGGAGTTGTTGTTACAGGACCCGGAGCAGCAGCACATACTGTCATCAATATGGGTGAGCTGGATTCGGATGAGGGCCCTTCCGGTCATCGAGGTTTCCGGGAGATATTTTCCGGTCACGCCAACAACGCACTGCAACAGGTAAGTAAGAAACGCTGGGCATTGGCGATTGTGGCCAAATGTGTAGGATTCGATCAGCTTAATTGGCGTACATTGCCTTTCGAAATCCGTTCCCTGCATTTGGCCACATCACCCATTACACACGCGTTCGGTTAGGCATTAGGCGGAAGGTAAAATCCACACCCACACCCATCTGGTTAATGTATTCAGTTGTGTATGTTTGTGTCTCAGAACAATCACTACGAATCCAGCGCGGACGAAATCGAAATGATGGGAATGGGCGCATCGAACAGTACGTCTGCTACCGGTGGCATAAGCTGCACCGCCGCGTCCGGAGGCAGTAGTGGCGGAATTGGCGGCGCGACGGTTTCAACCGGCACAACCATTACGTACGGCGGATCGGGTGTAGATACGTACGGCAACGGGGGCACTAGCAGTAACAGCAGCACCTCTAGCAGCAGTAGTAGTAGCAGCGGGGCCAACCTAGTCGGATCCGCCCCAGGAACTGGTGGAGGACTTTCCTCGGCCAAGAAAACGTTCTGCTACCCAAAAACACAGTACACGACGCAGGCATGCCTGGAAATAGGGCAGGCGACCAATAGGCCGTCGTCGGTGCATCATGTTGATAAGACCGTTTCGTTACCGATGCTGGAGGCGGTTCAGCTCGGTTCCACATATCCGGCGGTAAAGTGCATGATAGACAGCAGCAAGGTGGATCAGTCCACCATTAAGTCGGTACTTTCGTCAAGCAATCAGTTCATATCGACAACGAGAAGTAGCCTCACCTATCCAACAATACAGGTAAGTAAATGTAATATTTCATAATGTAACAAAAACGAAATAAAAATGCATTATACTGCTTTTGGCATTTTTAGCAAAAGTTCGATGAGAATGGGAACTCTGTTTCGCAGTTTGGCGGTAGCGGAAGCGGCGGTGGTCTTGGTACATCCGGCAGTGGCAATCAGATGGGCGCCGGCGGTGGTGGTACTGGCAGCGGTTCCGGAAGCAAAAAACCTCGTAAACCAAAATCCGATCGCAACACGGTAGTGGTGGTGCCCGAAAACATAGCCGGCTATCGAGGCAAATCCGATATCGAGGCGCTCGTCAGCTACATCGAAAACACGGACAATGATAAGTCACACCAACCGCAGCACCAACTATCTCAGCAGCAACAATTGCAACTGCAACAACAGCAGCAACAGCAATCGTCACAGCATTCATCCTCGAAAGGTGGCAGTGTAGGTAACAATGCACCAGTAGGAGGAGGAGGAGCTGGAGGGATAAACTCCAAAAATACCAACGCCAAACAGATGGGTTCGGGCATCGCGAGCAATAGCTTAACCAGCGGTGGCTTGGGAACTACTATCGACAATGGAGGGGAGGAAAAGTCGAAACGGAAGAATGATAAGAAGCGTGATCGAGCGGCCAAAATGAAAAAGAGCAATTCGCTCGAGGAGCTAAGCAGTTGCAGCAGGAAGAAGGTCGAGGAGGAAAACACACGCCAGAATCACGTGGAAAAGGCCCGTGCACAGGAAACGGATCCGGCCGTAACATTGCGCAACAGCAAATCGAAAAAATCCGCCCAAAGCGGTGCTGCAAATGCGGGCAGTAGCAGCGGTGGTACATCCGCTGCATCAGCATCCAATCTGGCCGGTACGAAGGACGTTGGTGGGGGCAAACGCTCAGAACGACGATCCTGGGGAACGGAAGAGTTGAGTTTCTTCGGTAACGATGCAACTGCCTCACCGATTCAGGTAGGAGGCGGCGACGATGGTACGTCTTCTGCCCCATCCGGTGCTGTCGGAGGAAAGGGTAAAAAGGCCAAAGATCACAATGTTACGACTGGTGTAATGAATAGCAATGCTGGCAGTAAGAATAGCAGCACCGCTGTAACCGTCTCCGACGTGTGCGCAGCGATCAATCATAACACTAAGAAGCGCGATTCGTTACGAATGTCCGTAGAATCCCTGTCGGCCCTGGGCGGAGGTAGCGTTGGCGCCAGTGGAGAATCCTCCGATTTTCTGGTGGTAACAAAAAAGAAAAAGACTAAGAAGAAGGCTCAAACTCTCGGTTCGGAAGATGCGAGTAATAACAACAACGCAGGTTCGTCGTTGATCAATCGGCGATATCAAGGAGCGGGATCTATTGCTGGTGGGAATTACGGACGAAACGCGTCCAACAGTGGCAATAACGGGAGTGTCACTGGTGTGGGTAGTGGTGGCAATGGTGGCAGATATCAACCCAGCAGTCATTTCGCTGCAGATCGCGAAGTGTACATGAACAACGATGTATCGAGACGAAAATCGACGTCTTCGGTTCCACCATCGGAGAAGTCCGATTCGAGCGATGCCGATTCGGTCCATTCTTTGCCGATCGAAACGAACGCCTGCCGTAAGCAGCAGCAAAAGCAGCAGAATCAACAATCGAAAGGAAAAAGCAATCAGCAGCAACAGCAACAGCAGCAGACTAGTCAACAACGGCAGGGTTCGGGCTTGGCGGCATCCTCCCAGTCCTACGCAGCGATTGCACGGATCGCGAACGTGGAGAAAGCTGGATCGAGTGCCGGCGCGAATGGCAGTGGTTTGACTGCCGGTGTTGGGGATGGTTCGGGTAATCATGCCGAAGGCACCTCGAACGCATCCGCCAACGTGAACATGATACAAGATCTCAACTCATCGGAAGCCTTCCCGCAACTAGTCGAATCGCAGCAATTCCATCCGCACCATCACTCTCAGTCGGCATCGTCGCAGTTGTCCGCTGCGGCGTCGTCGTCGTCGTCGGCCCAACAGCAAGCTCAGCTGCAAACACTATCGCACGCTTCGTGCAATAATAGCGGCGGCATTGTACATAGTAGCGCTGCGAACACCAATAGCGCCGGCAGCAATAGTAGTATAAGTAATAATAGTCATACACCAGGGGGCAGTACCACAACACGGGCGACGTACTCGCAAAGTTTGCTCACGGCTGTGAATAACTCGAACGATGAGGGTACCACCAAACAGCAGTACGCATCGACCAATGCTACCTCGGCAATCGGAGCAGGAACGAACGGCAGTGGCACCACCAGCAGCGGCAACGAAATGGTGATCGGTGGATCAACTGCTGCCACTAACAGTGCAGGGCATCCATCGAAGAGCGTTCCTGACAGCACCAAAGCGTCACTCCACAAGTCAAAGAGTGTCGATAATAATGATATCTACTACTCAAACGAACACTATCCAGCATTGGAGAAAACGGTCAAGAGCTACCATCATGCCAGGGCAAACAACAGTGCCGATCCGAGTGTGGTGGGATCGTCCGCGCCGAACGTCACAAACGTTGCCAACAGTAAAAACACATCGAAGACATCCTCTACGGTAGCGCCTGGCAGTAACGCAACGTCTTCCTTGAACACGTTGAGCTTCGGACAGGTAGCTGCATCCACCGTACCCGGTACACAATCGTCGATGGCTAATGCTGTCGTGACAGCGAATCCTACCGGAACAAAGAAAGGCAAAGCGAAAAAGGATCTCAGTGGAAACGTTGTGACGGCGGTAACAACGGTAGCACCGGTACAGCAACCGATGGCGGAAGCTGAATCGACAAACTGTACTGAATCGTGGAATCATGCCAGTGCGGTTGTGATCGACACAGATACGCAAACCAGCACGATGCTACCGTTCGATACGAGAAGCCCCATGAACGGAGGACCGGTGGTGAATACCATTCACTTTATTCAAACATCGCCCCAACCGCAGCAACAGCCTGGGCTCGGTGGCAGTTCTTCGGAGTCGCCGAATGTTGCTACGATAACGACGACGGGTAAGCGGCAGAAAAAGGACAAACATCAGCATCACTCCGCGTCATCGGGGGCGGAGAAAAAGACGGGTGGCAACACGGCGACCGGTACGGCAACCAATCCCAACAGCAATCAGGCAACAAGAAATAAGAATCGTCCGGCGGTAATAATCGTGAACGACAACGAACCGAAATCGAACGAGTTTACGTTTGGGTTCGACATCGATCAGGAACTGCTGTTTGGCGATTTTAGTGAGGAGGATCGTAAGCTACTCGAGGGTGGAGATGACAGTTGTCCCGAACCACCGAAAAGCAGCAAGGGTAAGCAGCAACGTCGTAACAGTGCAGCAACTGTGGTCGATCCGGTCCAGCAACAGTCGGTGGCACCGTCGAATAGCAGCACTGCTGCGGTACAAACGACCGATCTGGATTATGCGGCCTCCTTATCGCCAACTGCGACGCAAAATGATACGCGCAACAGCAGTATTAGCAAGGCGTCACCTTCGTCCGGATCTTCGTCCGTTTCATCTTCATCGGCTTCCCTTTCTTCGGCTACCACGTGCAACAGTTACCAGCAGCAGCAGCAACCGTCTGTTCCGGTGGTGCAGATGGCCATCGTTGACCAACCGAGCGATGCAACCGAAACGCCCATTGATGTGACGGGAACGAACATATTCCACCAACCTCCACCGGTTGCTTCCACGCTGCTACTGCGTACGATCTACACACAGCCACCTCCCACACTTCCAACGCAACATCTCACCCCAGCGCAATCGGCACCCTCGGCCAGGCCACAATCCGTACGACACCATCCACAACAACAGCAAGCGCCACTCCATCACCAGCAACATCATCACAATCAGTATGCTCTTCCACCGCCTGTAATGACTGGCGCCGTACCAACGGTCGCTGCGGCCGTGGCCGTGCCGGTAAAGGATGTGAACGCTAACGCGACGGTCCCACCCGTGGTTGCAGTGCCAGCGGGACATCTCATCACCCTTCCACCGCCACCTCTCTCATCGACGTTGGCAATTGTTCCGACCTACGGTGGTACGGCAGTGCTTTTGCCAGGCGCGTCTGCCATTCCCCCAGTGGCTGTTACCGCAGCACCGCTCGTTGTTGCTGCCGCTCCTCCGGCAGCCCCGCTTATCGTGGCCCAACCACCGGCAGGCAAAGAGCTTGCTAGTGTCACTCCTATGGTGCAGAACGATATAGCAAACAACAACACCACGTCGCAAACGAATGCAGTTATTAACAACAATAATGTTGCTCAAAGCTACCATCAACAGCAACAACTGTCAAAGGTTCAAATCATGACGGTTGACACTGCCGCGCAGACCCAATCGACACCGTCACCATCGCAACAATCTTCGTCTTCCTCGACGTCCGTCGAGCCGGCGAAGACAGCCCAACCGATGGTGCGTGAAAAGATGAAGGAGATCAATCTGCGATTCATCGCCCCGGAGGAAGTGCATACGACGGAATATAATCATGATAAGATTGTGTTCTTCGTAGGAACAGGTACGTCAAAACTCAAGCATGGTAATTGTTTTCTCTTTCTTGTAAACCAGTGATTATTCCCCGCGCTCACTTCTTGCTTACCACGTAACGACCTATTGTGTCATGCCGGCCATATAATGGGAACGTAAGCATGGGATTTGCCATCCCCGGTCTAGCCATGTGAAAACGGTCACCATTATCTCTCCACTAGCGGGCGTTAAAATTCTAATAATTAATAGATAAGCAATAACTCTCACGCATCCAACTCTTTACTACCTTCGTTAAACCATTATCAAGGTTTTTTTTATAATTAAATTATTTTAAACAATTATTATCCTTACAATATAATCAAGCAAAGCAGTGTAAATACAACTTTTTTCGTGTAATAAAACTTACAAGTTCCACCTAGGTAACGACATCGAAAACTCTTTCTATTAAGTTACACATCTTTTTCAAATTCTGATGTTCAGATTTTTTGGAATCCACTGGTGTAGGTTGATAGTATAATAATACAGCAATGAACAAATAACTAAACGTCGGCCACCCATCGTTTGAATAAGTAAAACATGACCACCACTAATCTATTGTTCGTTTTTTTCTTGTTTTCAGCATGGGAAGATGCCATATGCGGCAGCCATGGAACCACAAAATACTACGAAGGCCAATAGTCATGCAAACGCCGGTATAAACAATTTCAACAGCAATAGTGGTGTAGTGTGCAAGTGGTTCAGCATTAGTCGTATCGCGGTGTGTCCAATCGCTAAGTCAGTTAGTTTGTAAATACAAGAGCAACAAACAAATGCGCGCTTACTGTGAAAAATCGTCTAGGTCAAACAAATGGAAACTGGTTTACGAAATCGATACAAAAGAAAAAAAATGCTTAGCATTCGCAAAATAAGAAACAAAAACACAAACCGATAAACCAGCAGTCGAAGAGCTGAAGAGATTGAACAGGGTTCAGGATGCACAACAAACTGCGGATGTGTTGTATAGTTTAAGAGCAAAGTATATATATACACAATATAGGAGTAGGTTAAAAACAAAAACGCTAAAAAGCAACAAAACCAGTATGCATCTTCGATTTCGTACGGATCAGTTGTTTACTAACGGCACCACTCTGCAGTGCTGTGTCGGTGTGTGTTAGCGTGAAGAGCAAATTATGTTTTCGTTTTTTTTTATTGTTTACACCACATTCTAAGTTACCCTCACCCGATCTGTTCTTTTATTCCTAGATCCGTTTGCGTTAGGGTTCTCTTTGCGTTCCGCATGTCACGTGCCCTATAAAACCATATGCCAAAACTATGCAGTTATACGGAGGTGGCTCTCCGTATGGGACATATCTTTGTCGGCGGATTTTTTGGGGTAAAAGGATTTCCTTATATGTTCATGCAAAGAAGGGGTAGGGATCTAGAAATCAACCAAATAAGTACTGTCATCCCTTGTTGCATTGTACTCAAAACAAAAACAAACAAAAACCCATTTACGTACTGTAAGAATGTGCTGGAATGGTAGGGAAGAACGATGAATGTGAGTGTGTGTGCGGTTTTCTAGTTTTCGTTGTTAATCATGCATATGAATTTTCTCGTTTGTTTCGTATTGCTTTGTTTTAGAAAACCCTAAACAGCGTATTGTTACATGGACAATATAGGATACGTTTACAGAAAACCCTAGGACGTCCGATGTAGATTTCGGAGAAATCTTCGTTCTCCCATTGCTTCATTATGTTGTTAAGGTGAAGCGATGAAAAAAAAAGGAAATTAGAGAACCACAAACATACCGGCATACCGTCGCTAGAGAGATGCAAATTAATCATAACAGAGGAGGGGATCGTAAATGTGTAGGAAGCTATGAAACGAAAAAAAAAGAAAACGAAAAAAGCTTAACAAAAACAGCATAAAGTCATAAAAGCTAACTTAAAGCACGATTTAACCAGTTAGTATGTTTAAAACAGAAGAAAAGGTAATAATGGAAGGCAGTAGAGTGTGAGTGTGTTTGTTGCAGGTGAACCGTTTGTGACGGTAACCTAGAATGAATGTGAAGAGTGTGTGCGAGGCAGAAACGTACGTGTACTGTGGAGATTAAGTAGCAGCAATCGTGTGAAATGTGTACTGAATTTTCGGAGCATCGTTCATAGTATGAGAAGAATGCGCTGTACATAAGTAAACGCGTGTGTGTGTGTATGCGGCTGTTGTGTGTCTGTGTAAAGTAGTGCGAATAAATTATTATTACTAAAAAAAGTGGGAAAAAAGGAGATAACATAACAACCAATGTGATTTTAGTAACTAAACAATGTAGAGACGAGAGCAAATACTGAAAAAAAAACTGATAAAAAGAAGGAACATCAAGGAATGCAGGTAGGGTTATATAATATATTATTACCATACTAGGAGGATGTAAAAATATAGAAAAACAAAGAAAAAGCGATTGAGGGCCAGCCGTCGTAGCAGCATGCACAGGGATAACATCCAGTGGAGAGAAAAAAAAGAAGATAAAAACAAGTCAAATAGTGCAGCGTGATAGTATATAGAAGGGATTTTCTCGTAATAATGCAGAATCATCATCTTCCCGGTCTGATAACGGTAGGCGAATGTAAAATAGAGGTCCCGACGCAAACCAGACGGCGTGTTTTGGCGTGAATGTTTGATGGACGGGGCAGAAAAATGAGTTCATCAGGGAAACGGAGGACAACAACAGCTGTTTCAGCCGTGGTTGCCGCGTGGATGAGCAGGAGGCTAGTGTCGCAAGTGTCGAGTTAACAGTGGGAAGAAAAAGGCATATGGATACAATCGAAAATCGTAGTATGCTAGTGTAACACGGCAATGTGCGTTGCTAGGGTAAGAGATGGAAAAGGAAACCCGCGTTCACGAAGCTTGTGTATGTCCCACAGGTTGACGGTGTAGTGTGAACGTGTACCACATAGCAGCATTAGGGTAGTATTCGGGTGGTTGACGATGCATGGGTGTCGACGTAAAGGGCAACCAACGTCGGAGAAAGGGCAAAACGTCTCCTATTGTTCAGAACGGGAGGAGAACCTACGTTCTGCTGTGACAGGAAAGGAAAAGCGCAGCATGCCTTGCCGGACAGTATCGTGGTTTTGTTTCCCTTTTCCTCGAGCCAGAAGCCATGCCCCGTTAATAATCGATCTAAGGACTGCAAACCGATCAGAGCTACTGTAACTGTAATTAAGAGTTATATTATATATACAATATTTAAAGCGAACAATTTCGTTACGGTCCGCCCCGGGTAGGCAAGTGGGGCACGTGTTTAGGAAAGGAAAGCGGAACGGAAGTCAACGGTGTAGAAGCTTATATAAAGTTGGTGTGAAACGTGTAAAATTTATGTTCGAATCAAGAAACATAAACGTAAAGTACGCAAAACAAAACAGAAAAAAGCAAGCAAAGTGGTTATAAAAATCATGTAAAAGTAACACAAAAAAAAAAGGAAACACGATAAATCACATTGGAAGAATGGCTTTTGCTAGGAGAGGTTATTAGATGGGAAAGGATGAAGTAGAAGGAGGGAACGTGTGTGTGAGAGAGAAAGCTTAAAATCTATTACTATAGTCATTAGGAAACTTAGGAAAATCGATAAAATCTATGAATGAAGGTGGGAATCGTGAGGGAAAGAAATAAGTTGAATGAATAGCAGCGCACGGGTGTGGGTGGGGTCCGTATGTGTTCGATAAAAATAAGCTACCTTTCACGCTATTGAAGGTGGGAAACATTACTGGACAAAAAAAAAGAAAGTAAGAAACACAAAACCAGCAGCCAAAACCACCAAACGGAAAAGGAAAAGTCGATAGGCGAAAAGATGAGCAAGCGCAAGGTTAATGTTAGAGTATAGCCTGCCGTAAGTTTCCACCCCTCGGAACTGGATAATGAAACATGGGGTAGAAGCAAAGGAACAAAAAAGGAAAAAAACAGAAAAAAATCATACAGATACATAAACCACACACTCATATTAGGAACAAGCCTTCATGAGTCCACAGGAGAAAGGAAGATGAAATAACGGCGAATAAAAGCGCGCGTGAAAAAAAAGTACACACCCACACACATTAGATAGTTTCGGAAAAAAAAAACAAAGCAAATGAAATGAAAAACAGCGGAAGGTAAACGGTAATAAGTTATATTAGAAGCGCGAAACAAAACCAATATAAGTACACAATATGTAACGAAAAACAGAGAAGGAAAAAAAACCCGCAAACACACAATAACCCCTTCCCAGACGAACACAACACAGACAGGTCATGCATCCATAGCGTTAAAATGCAATTGCGAGGAAGTAGATGATTGTGTTTAGGCATTGTGAACCACCAAAGCATGGTGTAAGAAGAAGTGTGTTTAAGTGTGCGGCAGCGAATGGGGGAGCATCTTTTCCTTTTTGTTGTTGTTGCATAATGGCAAAAATGCGCTATTACGAAGAAGAAAGCGATAAGAAAAGGATCGAATCCGGTAAGCTAATGAAACCGGAAGAGGAAACGTAAATAAGTTAGGAAAGAGAATAAAATCCCGAACAAAGGGAAAGGAAAAGAGAGATAGAGAGGAAGAGAAAGAGTAAAGAAGGAAAGGGAAAGAACTAAGCGAAAGAGAGAAGGAGAGGAAAGAAGAAAAACACAGATAGGATATTAAAAAGTCAGCTTCAACAAAACCCAACCAGTACTACTGCAATAGAAAAAAACAAAACTGCAATAGAACAGCGCATACACATACGAATGTGCTTGCACACAGACAAACACACGAACACATACCCAATCGTACACACACATGCAAACACAAGTGCAGATTTGGTCAAAAATTAAACACAGCCAGGATTCAAAATCTAATCTAGTAGTTAAGCTGACGTTAAAAGCGGAAGGTAGAACGTTCAGGAGACATGGATATCTCTACTGCTGCACATTTCAAGTTTCCTTTTCTTTTGCCTTTGTTTTCAGTTTGACTTTTCATTGCTTCAAGTTCATTATCGTGTTTAAAAGGTGCATAAAAGAAGCACATGGATGTTTTTTTTCTTCTAATAGTGTAATGATAGCTATGATACTATCAGCATTGTCAAGTTTGTTATAAAAAAAACTTATCGCAATGGTTATTGACACTTGTTTCATTCTATTTTTATTTTAGCTGTGTTTCTAACAAATAATAGTGTGTGCATTAAGGAGACGTATTTTTTCCTCTACTCTCCACTGGGGGAATTGAAGCAATTTTTTGGCCCAACCGACAAAATGTTCGACGAGTCAAATGTGAGTAGAAACCCACAAAACTTGTCTTCTGGCGGAATCTTATTCCAACTACTGAGTTTGTCTGACGTAGATAGAGCGAAATGTGCAGCAGAGAATTCCACGGCGAAGAGGAAAAATAAATGGAAGAAACTTTTTTTTATTTATGTTTGTAAATTATTATTGAAGAAGAGAAAACCGCAAGAAAATAGAATAAAAAAAAGTCAAAACAAAACAGTGGTAACATTGTTGTAGCGTGATCTTCGTTTGGAATTGCATCCAGAATTTTATGATGCCATCTGTCTGGGACTATTTCCTTTCCGAATCCATGCGGATAACATTAAAAACCGGCTTATACGGGTTGGACTTTCACACGTCAACACTGGTATAAAAATCCATCCGAATAATTTCTCTTCGATAGGGCTGTAGTTAACCACCAGCGAGTAATTAAATTCGTCTTTCTAATAGTAACATATAATATTTTATCTATAATTCGTCTTTATATATAACTATATATCTTTTTATTCATGTATTGCTGACCATTTATCATTTATGCATTTGTAAAATCACGTACCAAAATATTGTAACGGAACAAACCGTCGCACGGCATGATCAATTCAAATTTCAAGCGTCACATTGCGTTGAAACGTTACTCTATAAGTAATACGCCTGTTGGTATGCAATGTGCATCATGAAATCTTTCAACATTCAACATGATTGAGTAACGGTTGGATCTGGTTGTAATACCACATGATGTTTTGCATTTTGTGAGCGCTTTTTCTACTCTCCGGTACCAAACTTGAACAAAAATTCGATGCTATGATAATAATCTAGCTAAGTATTAAACATTTTCTATAATATTCTCCATAAAATGCTTATCTAGTCCTTTTTTTTTGAGAATGAAATTTGTGTCGGGTGGTAAACTTGGTTCCACATTTCTTTCGAAGGGTCGGGAATCGCATGAACAAATAATCGTTCTCACCCTTTTTTATAATGCTATCATAGCAAATTATGCTTGTGTTTTTGTTGCATCGTGCAGTACTGCTCTCTGCAGGCCACAGTTAGGAGATATCTGTCATGATTCACCATCCTACAATCATTATCTAGATTTTTGTCATCCCAGTTTTTTTTATTGCCAATATTCCTGCACCATTTTGCACCAAATTATATGTAAACCTGAGAGGGAGAGAGAAAAAACAGTCAAACAAAACTATGCACAACTAAAAACATTTCACCCGAACAATTCAGGCATTAATAGTGGCTCAAATAATCCGCAACGTTTTGCGATGTGCCGAGTATTTGCCCAGTTGATGTTTAGCTACTGCGGCATATAGATCTGGAACGTACACACGTATTCCTTCAACAATTTATTACAATCTGAAATGTTTTACATTTTTACATCGATTGTTAGTGCCTTGTTGTTCCCGGTCGTCAAAGGACAAAGTAAGTAAACTAATTACAATAAGGTGATATTATTCAAGTGATTAGGTAATTACTTAGAAACTATGCGGCTCAATGTATTTTTTGTATGAAGTACAGTTTGAGCTGAGTTTATTAAATGCTTTAGTAGGCAAGAACAAAATTTCTGTGGTGATTCTAATAATGAAATCTCACTAATAAGTCGCACTGTTTACGTTCGACACCGTACAGGTGGTAAACTAGCACCAGTCCAAAGCAGAAATGCCATGCTCTAGTAAATCTGCCGATGGTACCATATTGCCCGATGGATTATAGTGTCAAGTGCGTGAGGTAATACTTGGTAGTTTTTTATGCTATATTTATTCTATGACGACGGCTGGCTGGTCATATGTTGCCTGACCGCGTATAGTGCGACACATGGTCCATGGTGTGTGATCCGATTCCATTGGCACCGACGTGCATTAAAGGTGACATTGAAGGTTTTTGTCCAGCTTCACGTGATGCCATTGTTCCTGTTTTTGTGAGCCAACCCGTCACGACTTAAAAGCGCAAAATTGACACGCCCAAGTGTTAGTAGTGTACGTTGGAATCGTCGAGTGAAGCTGTTGCTGCGGTGAGAAGGTTATGTCGTTGGACGAAATCTGTTGGAAGTTGCTGATGTTTCCCTGGCTGGTGAAGTTGGCACACTGGAAGGGAATCTGTGTGAACCATCTTCGTACGACAACACCGTTCCCGTATATTACGCTGCCACCGAATTCTACGTTTCCCGCATCGACCGTGTCCGCGACGATTCCGTTTACACCGCTGACAAGTCCATCGCTGACGTTCAGCACAGGAACGACTCCGACGGGGCCACCGCTTACATCGACCACGTTTACAACTGCAAGCCCTACCGTACCGTTAACGTTCAGCACAATTCCCATTACGGCAACAGTTCCCGTGCCTACCTTCACATCAACCCCTCCCAATACGCAACCAACAACGTCCACCACCGTGGGGACTACGTTTCCAACAAACACCATTCCAAATCCTGGTCTAACGTCCACTCCAAGCACGCCATTGTTCCCTACCGTTACTTTCACGAATCCACCGACGGGAAGTACAATCCCGGGTGGTATACTAACGTCCACCTTGTCCCCCGTAACACCGGTGACGGGTATATCACCCTTGCCAACATTCCCAACCTTCCTATCAACGATCAATCCGCCGGTTCTAACGAGTACGGTTCCTGCCACCATTACGACCGTTTCCTGTCCCTCAGTTCCCCCAACCTGTCCACCGTCGGTGCTAACGTCCACAACGTTTTCCGGGTTTGAGCCAATGCCCAGCATCGATCCCAGGCAAACGTTCAACGGCTGTCCGTGCATTGATCCGAGAGCGATTGTGGTGACTACTGCTAGAAGTTGAGCGTTTGTAGAAAGTATGGAAATGTCCTTAAAGCTTTTCATCATACTACCAAATATCAGCTAAGTTTCCGTTTAAACGAAATACTAATACGTTGGGAGGGTTTATTTTTGCTTCTCTTCCAGACGACAGCTGTCTGACGCCAAACGCCCAGAATGGGATATGCATCGTGTACGTAAACTGTGACTTCATTCTACAGCTGCTGATCCGTAACGCTAATCTACGCGATCCCTCGATTGAGAACTATGTGACACAGTCCGTTTGTGGTTACAGTGATGTGACACCCATGGTAAATTGAAGAATCAAACAAGTTTTTCCGGAGTTAAATTTGAATTATGTTTTGAATTTGAAAATTTGTCAAACGTCACTTTTCAAATGCTACTCCGATTATCCGTGTTATTAGTGTATAATGTATAGTAGAAGGTGTTGTTCCAGGTGCTCGGTTTTATACGAATTTATGGTTTATTTTTTAAATAGATATCTGGAGTTTTGGCACGAATTTCTGGTCGTAGCATTTACTAATGAACGCTCTACTTTATTCTATTATAGCTTTTGTACAGTATCTGCACGGATAATCCGACACGCGGTTAAGTGACACCCGAATAATCGGCGTTCCAATGTACTGCCAAAAATCCTTGAAATTTACGTTAAAAATATTAAAGTAACTATTGTTTGAATTATGTCAATTATCTATTTCGTTTTAAAATCGTTCTTTGATTTTTATGATCAATAATATAGTTAGAGTTTGCTTCAGGAGTTGCTACAAGTCCTTAGAGATTCATTAATCTACAAAAAATTACAGGCACAACATTATTTCATAATACCTCAACATAAAGGTATTTAATGGCTTTTTCTACGATCTTCCTCCATGTTAAGGTTTGCTGTCCGACGTTAAGATTCGCACAGCAAGGCACCAATACGACGAGCTCCATCACCAACCCTCCCACCGTTACACCCGCTCCTGGTTCATTCTTTTTCGCTAGCCTTTCCGGCGGTTCGTTGAATTCTGGTACCGGCACCACCGTTCCACCAACAAGTACTTCTTCAAAGCTTCCCACAAATGATGCCGATCGTTGCGGAATGTCTAATGCTACGCACACGCGCGTTGTTGGCGGTGTAGATGCGCAGCTAAATGCTTGGCCATGGATGGCAGCACTGGGCTATCGAACGTCATCCTTCGAGCTAAACGCTGGGCCACGGTTTCTGTGCGGTGGCACACTGATTTCTACGTCCCACGTGATCACCGTGGCACACTGCATCCAGACCGGGCTGTACTTTGTGCGGCTCGGTGAGCACGATATCAGCTCGGATCAGGACGGTGCCAACCCGATCGATGTGTACATCCAGCGATGGTTAGTGCACGAACGGTACGATGAGAAAACCATCCACAACGATATTGCGCTAGTGCTGCTGCAGAAAAGTGTCCCCATTACGGAGACGATTAGACCCGTCTGCTTGCCACTGGATGCGAAACAGCGCACGAAAGATATTACCTATTACGCACCGTTCATTGCCGGTTGGGGTGCGGTTTCGTTCAATGGGCCGTCGGCCACCAAGCTGCAGGAGGCGCAGGTTGTGGTACTTCCGGTTGACCAGTGTGCCTTCAACTACAAGCTGTATTTTCCCGGCCAGATCTTCGACGACATGGTACTGTGTGCTGGGTTCCCCCAGGGGGGTAAAGACTCCTGCCAAGGTGATAGTGGCGGTCCACTGATGTTACCCGAGGTTAGTATAGAGCGTGTGCGTCACCGCGTATGCTGACAGTGATTAATATCCAATTCACGCTAAAACAGTGCCACAAGTGTCAAGTGTTGCACCGTCTTCCAATCCTTCCGGTCCGCCAAGGACGCAGGTTAGGTGAGGTGGCATGCTTAGCGTTTCCGAACCGGTTGAATCACGCATTTGTGCTACTGGTCGATTCATTGATGTGTTTCTCGCTTCTGTTTGCAGCTTTCGACCAACGGTCAGTACTATTACTACACCCTGATTGGGCTCGTCTCGTACGGTTACGAATGTGCACGTGCCGGCTTTCCGGGAGTTTACGTGAAAGTCACTGCATACCTACCCTGGATCGAAGCGAACATCAACTTCTAAAAATGATTAATTAACTGTCCTATCGGAGCACAAACCTTCCGATCGTACGGCTTACGTCATCACAAGAAGAATACACATATATGATCATGCTCATGATCACGTCTTCCTCTAGCTTTTTGGAAGGCATTGAAGAATTGTATCATCTTCCCAACTTCATTGCAATTCGTCCGTTTTTTTTGTTCTCTCTTTTATTGGCCCGAGCTTTGCGATCAAAATCGCGCAACAGCCACAACCGAAGACGGATGCAAAAGTCACACAACCGCCGAACGGTGCCGCGATGTGCGACCCAGGAACCGGTTGCTAATGAGAAGACCAGTTTTGTGGCGGATCTTCTGTTTACCTTCCACCGTATCCATGCTGCCGAATAAAATGTAAATTCAAGTTTAAGGCGATTCCGCAAGCCGGTTCCAGTGGCCCTTGAGCCACCGGGGAGGTTGACAATCTTTATTTTTATTTTGTCTGTGTGTGCGTGTCTGTTTTTGCTACAATACCTTGCACTGTGCTATCGAAATCATTCGCCAAAAGTGCTTGTGATAATAAAATGGACTTTTTTAGTGTGGCGGAGGTTAAACAACGAACCAACTCGAGCGGATGGATGGCACTGTGTAGATGAAAGATATTTTATTCTAATGCCACTCCGCACAGCAGCTACCGGTAGAGCGATAGTTTGCGATCGGTCAAAAGGTTGAGTTGACAAAGTATTTTACCTCCAATATTATCATAAATAACGCAGAAAACACACAAACTGATCGTGCATACTTTGCCGATCAATGACATTAATGGTAATAGTGTAATAAATTGCGTTGTACTTGACACACATGGAAACTTTAAGTAGTTTAAACGGAATCCTTGAGAAGGAAGGGAAACCTTCCCAGGAAAGTCAGTCTGCATTATCATGTTAATGTTACTTAATATCCGATAAAAAATACATTTTTTTCTGGAAAGGATACAATCAAACTATGCACATTTTTTAAAAAGAAAGAAACACACAAACATGAGCCACATGCACAGAAGCGATCAATTAAATGAGATGTAATCCAATCGACACGATCGGCATGCTAAAAGCACGTTTTAACAATACAGCCAAGCTATACTCTTCAAGATTTTATCGGTACTGCATGCATTAACGATCGATTAAAGTCATCGCAAGTGATCGTTCCATTTGCATGATCGCCGATCGCGTGTTACAGGTGATCAATGTGAGTGTTTAACAATTCTTATGCGGAAATAAAATGAAACCATCTACAGAGCATTTCCCAGCGAAAAGAAAGCATAGTAATCCCCCAACAAAATATGAGTAATACAACGCTGTGAGAAGCTGGAAATATAGGTAGACTGTTTGTTTTTCGCTGTCTAATTCTTCGTCAGCGAAACTTAATTGATTTTGCCTCGGGGATTCCCAATCCCTCTGGCTGTCCAGCCGCTCTAAAGTGCTTCTCCGCTGATAGTCACTATATGCTCGCGCACAGCAGCCTCTCAAAGGCTGCAGCAGCTCACGCGCCGTTTTTGGAGAACCGGCAGTCCTCCGGAGAACGGCAGCCCTAACCTTACGATAGCGTGTGCGAATGGCAAATCGTTTCTCTCCCTTTCTAACCGGCCCGTTTCGCAGTAGCACTCGGTAGTGGTGGTAGTGTTCCGACTTCCGACTTCTGATTCGCAATTCTCGGCTTAAAATCTTTACCGAAGAAACGGGTTAAGTTTAGTGTCGGCGCTACGGTTGATCGAGAAGGAGGTCCCATCCGTCCTTTCGGCTGCGGTAGCAGATGTGTTGAGTGCTTGTTTTTATCTTTCTTCCGTTCGTTTGTTGTTCTAGTGAGATAGTGAGAAGTGACGATCAAGGAATCGGTTACATAATCGGCCAATACGCGAGCATAATGATGTGGAAGTTTACGGTCATCATACTTTCCTGTCTGGTCATAAACAATGTGCAGCCGCAAGGTACGATCGTTGAGGGTTTTTTTTTGTCTTGCTTCCGAATCTCCAAAACATTTTACACAGCCCCATTCGTACAACAACAACATCACATCCCACAACACACAGGCACGAGTGGATCGGTGACCCTGAAGGGGAAAACCAGTGCCAAGGTCACGCAATCCTTCAAGAAAACAATTTCAAGTGCACAACACACGCTTCCAGTGAGGTGAAGGGAGTCCGGTTTTTCGGTTGTTGAGGTTCACCGCTTTATCGCTCGTTGCTGTCTTCCGTCCCCGAATTCGGTGAAGCGTATCATATGCGTTTCGTTCGAAAAAAATTTCGGTTAGCGTTGTAGGTGCGGTTCACCTCGGCAACGCAATATTCAAACGACACAGTCATGGCCAACTGTGTGCCGTTTCCCATCAAACGGAGTAGCGCTAAGTGTGCGTCGCCTACTTTGATGGTGTTAATCGATAACGCTTGGTGGCGATCGTGATCATGCTGGCGATGGTCAGGCACTTGTCAAACAAGCGTCGATCAGTACGTCGGTACCGGTCTGCTTGTTGACCGAAGGAGCGTCAACCGATTATGGATCGTTACGTCAATAATCGGCGTTCCATGTGCGCGAAACAATCAATCTAACTAAAGGACCACATTGAAGACAGCAATTAAATTGTTTTTGTTTTTTATTGCGCTAAGATACTTACACCGGTTATGGGGTTTGGTTGTTGGCGGGTATGTTATTAACCCACTCGGGCGTTATTTTGATAAACGTTCAACCTGCGACGCCACTAACATTCGCACGAAACTGTCACCTACATCGCAAAAGCACACCCCACACACGTTCGTTGAGCGCTTTGTAAACGCACGCTATAACAACGGAAAGTACGCCTCTTTCAGCTGGCAGCTCATGCTATACGCCAAACAGACAGATAGGCGTTTGCCAGGTGTTCCAGTACTGCTCCTCCCTGATACAGCTGTACCAGTACAATCGGAACCAGGAGACGGTAAACTTCTTGCTCGCGTCCCAGCGCAGCTGTGGCAATCGCAACTACAATGGCAGCCCGGTCCTATGCTGCAGTGACGGTGTGCAGTACGATCCCACTACAACTTCGTCTCCCTTTGTAGAGGTAACTACGGCTACTCCGACGCCGGTGGCTTCGCAGCGTACGGCCGATTGTGTTGGGCCGGACAACCGGGAAGGATACTGTACAAGTAAGTGTACCCAAACCGCTCAAAGAAAGAAAAAGGATGATCAAACTATGATCGTGTGGTTTCTGTTTCGCGCTTTCACAGGTATTCGTAGCTGTCCGGATGTGTTGAATGAGTTTGTCCAGCGCCAGAGAGATCCTCAGTACGTGCAGTACATCCGGCAGTCGAACGCGGTGTGCAACTACATCCAACCGAACGTGTGCTGTCCGCTGCAGCGAGTAACTCCACCGGCACCACCGACGGCACCACCACCACCACCTCCCCCGGCACCTGTTACAGATGCACCACCTCCACCAGCCCCTGCAACCCCCCAGGCAGTAGGACCTGCTGAGTTGCTTACCCCCGAAACTGGCTGCGGATTCAGCATCGTGCAGCACAATCGCGTTGTTGGTGGAGTCCCGGCCGAACTGAACGGATGGCCGTGGATGGCGTTGGTCGGCTACAAGAATGCTCTCGGTGAGGTTTCCTTCAAGTGCGGCGGTTCACTCATCACGAAGCGACACGTACTGTCGGCGGCCCATTGCATCCGTCGCGATCTGTAAGTAGAGCGAACCGGGAAACGCGTTAAACACTTGTAACATTTCGGTTTCTCACCATCGTCAGCTCGTCGGTCCGGTTGGGTGAGCACGATACGTCCACGGATGGGGAAACGAAACACGTCGACGTTCCGGTCGTACGGGTGAGTAACTGCCGAAGGTCGGGGTTTAGTAAAAGGGGAGAGCCTTGGTTTGATAATGAATTCCCTTTTTTTTCGCTTTCGATTCTGCTCAGTACGAATCGCATCCGTCCTACGACAAGAAGGACGGACACACGGATCTGGCGGTGCTGTACATGGAGTACGAGGTGCAATTCAGTGGTAAGAATCCTGCTAGAGGCCGTGCCCTTGATGAGACCTTCAGCAAGATAAAAAAGTAATCAATTTCGTTCTCTTTCACAGATGCGATCAAACCGATCTGTCTGCCGTTGAGTGATACGATCCGTAGCAAGAACTTTATCGGCTACACACCGTTCGTGGCGGGCTGGGGTCGTACGCAGGAAGGTGGAAAGTCGGCCACTGTGCTGCAGGAGCTGCAGATTCCCATCATCGCCAACGATGAGTGTCGCACGCTGTACAACAAAATCGGCAAGGTGTTCTCACAGAAGCAGTTCGACAATGCGGTCATGTGTGCCGGTGTGCTCGAGGGTGGCAAGGATTCGTGCCAGGGTGATAGCGGTGGTCCACTGATGTTGCCCCAACGCTTCGGTACCGATTTCTACTACTTCCAGGTTGGCATCGTGTCGTACGGTATTGGGTGCGCTCGGAGCGAAGTCCCCGGCGTGTACACGCGTGTGGCCAGCTTCGTCGATTGGATTCAGCAAAAGGTCGCCGAACCGTTGTAAACGAGTCCAGGGACCATGTTATTTTCTCAGACTTTGCAATAAATGGTATTATTAGTGTTTTGAGTACAAATTCAATGAAACAAAAAAAACCTTTACGTGCGTTTGTTATGTTTTATGTTCTTGAATGCGATGTTTATTCTATCAGATACAGCATTTGTACACCGTTTCACATAGACGAACGATAGCAGTGACGTTATCTTTATCATTTACGACTTTGTACCACATTTGTAACTCCCCTTCCCTGTTAGTGTCTTTCAACCACTTCAACCATTTTCGGTGCACATATTAGAGTAATACGAAGCATTTTACATTCAGCATTCAGCTACGCGGAATTTCTGCATTTTTAAAATTACCCAATTAAAGTGGTTTTTATATATATTTTTTGCTTGTGGTTTCCTATCCATTATTCTATGCGCTTATGTGTTGTGCATGATTTATTATTCGCTTTTGTCGCTGGTCAGTGTTTCTTATGTGATTTATTCTATTCTTCCTTTTGTATTGTTTTTCTAATTCGCATTTTTTTATTAACAAACTAAATGTAACTTTTTATACTTAACAAAAAAGGGAAAATAACCGACAAAAAAAAAACAAATACCTACATTATAAATAAGCAGTCCTATAGTTTGCTTTATTAGACAGTCTTTTGGGGAGTGGAATTGAAATTTGCACTGGAGAAAATGTTTATTTTCTTATACAAAAAAAGCACGATAATACGTTCAAAACAATGAAAAAAAATTAACAAAAAACGACGTGTTTTTCTGTGTTTTTAAAAATATTGCCAAAAACAAGTTTTTAAAATTACCTTTTTTTCTATATTATATTGTATCGCGGTTTATTACAGTCTCGAAACGCCTTGTTGCCTTATTTTTCTCGGGAATAATTAATGATCTTCGATTAGTGAGTGTCCATTGCCTGTATGCGGGTATGAAATTTATCAAACAAACTTTTAAAAAGCTGACGACTAGCACAAACTAAACCCGAGTTGCCTTGACCTACCTAAAATTTTGCCAAATCCTTCACCAAAATAATAGTAAAAGAAAAAAAAACTCAAATCAAACATAAACAGAACCGTCTTTCTTCTCTAATGCTTAATGTACAGCGTGTGTTTGTGGGTAAACGGGGTAATGTAGGCGTTTACTTTCGGGACGTGAGTTGAGATCGGATGGTTCAGAGATCGGGCGAGATCGTTTCCCGCTTGATGGAGATCGCTTCGCTGAGTGCTGGACTGAGCGCTAGGGCAGGATTGGCAACGGCGATGATGTGTCCACCGGAGGATGAGATGACTTGTACGCCCAACGAACCACCGATGGGATCCAGCACACGGGGTGTATGCGCACGCAAGTCACCAAAGTCACCCGGATCGCTCAAATCTCGGTCGGCTCCATTTCCAGCCTGCGCAGAAAGAAAACATCAGAAAAAAGGTTAGAAAGTTTCGCAATTTGTTGTTTTGTTTCAAATCTCACTTACTTGAACTGGTGACGAACTTGAATTGCTAAAACTAAATCGAGAATCTGTGTCATCAAATTCGGATCTAGTGTATCTGGGGAGTTTGGGGAGAGGCCGAGAAAAAAAAAAAGACAAAACATCAGCATAATGGACAAACAACATTCCCACACATTGCACTATCACTACACATTTAGCTCGGGCCTTCGTTTTTTTTGCCAAGATCAAACAACCCCCCACATTTTATCCCACGGAACAGGAGCAGTTGTTGCGTTCGGGTTGTTTTCACTTTCTGCTACAGAAAAATACTCACGAAAATTTACTTGAATCAGTTAAATCGAAGGGTTTGTCACTGATCTGCTGGTAGATGGAGCCGCTCGAAATGTCACGATTATCGTCGGAATTTTCCTGGGAAGGTGTGGAAAAACGGGAAGGGATTAGTATCAACGGCCATTGACTTTACCATCGCGATAGGTTAAGTTTTGTTCGTGCAATAGAAAGCGTAGAAGCGTAAAATGAAGCTTAACTTAAGTGTAAAGTGCTACTGCGCTTTGTAAAATATCCAAAACACAACATACACTAATATTTTAAACAGCAATCTAAAAGAAAAATACTGCTTTACTACAAAACAAATGGACAAACTCTAACAAGAGAGCAGCAAACGGAAGGAAACAAATTGGCAAACTACAAAGCGAAAGCGTGTGAAGCAGTGAAGCTGATCTAGCACCCTGGAAGGATCGAAAGCAATGCACTGTTGAAGCAAAGATCGTACGTTTTTGTACAGGGTGCCATTCAATTTGTACGTGCAAATGTTATGAAAATAAGTTGAAAAAGTGATTAACTTATTTAAAGTCATAAAAACGTTGAGATAAGGAATACACAGAAGGTAACAATTGTAAGAAATACTGGAGTTAATAAAAATGAAAAGAAAGCAAAACAAAAAGGAGGCAACCCGGGATAAGGTGTTATTAAAAATAAACGAAAAAGTGTTTGTTGAAAAGGAGATTGTTTTATTTGTTATGTTTGTTAATTATTATGAAATAAAAAAGGAAAGAGAAAAAAACATTTGCACGTACAACTGACAATTGCGTGGCGTTGCGAAGCGATCGTGCAGATGTAACTGAAACACCCCCATGCTCATTAATATGTTTACTACAGCTCAAAACCAAAAATCTAATCAACACATTAGGAGGAGAAAAAAAAGGTGGGTTAGAGTAAAAAAAATTGACAACACTACCCGGAGAGTAAAATATAATGAAAAAAGAAAGAAAGCAACATGACACGCAAAATAAAGGTAGGTCAAAGCGTTGACTAGCAAAAGCTAAAAGGCACGCGGATGTGTTTTTTGACTACTAAATACTTCTTTTAATATTAAAATAAAAAAAAGCAATAAATAAGTTCTACATCAATAAATTATATACAAAGAGCTATATGGCATTTTTGCTTCCAATACCTCCAATATGTATATGGGGAACATTTAGAGGCAAAAATGTCAGCTATTATTACAATCTCTTTTCCTATTGCACTATTAGGCGGAAAGTGAAAAAGTATCTTTAAATGATCGAGTCGGTATTTCTCGCACAAGATCGGTTTTCCATTTTCCACTCGAAGGCATGTTTGGTTCTAACATTGTCTACAGATCGTCCAATAAGACTAATAAATATATTATAATAAAATAAATAACGTAAACTTAAACCAATAAAAAAAGGTAAGAAAATATGGAAGGATACTTAAATTCACAAACAAAAACATGAAAAAAACGATAAAGCTAGCGGAAGCATTGGAAAGCATAGTAAGCAAAGCGTCCCGGAAGCATCCCGGACCCCCCAAAGCGAGCGCTAGAGTGCCCCGAGCCTTTGGTTCGACCGATCGCACCACTATTGCACAGGCAAAGCTCATAGGCACGTGTACTGCGTAGTTGGGGTAGGCTGCAAATAAAGTAAGCAATTAGTAAAAACAAAGCAAAAGAAAAAAAAACGAACAAAAAAGCATAAAGTAAACGAATAAATGAAGCGTTTTTAGCGTAACAAGCGTGATGGATGATGGCCATTAGTTGGAACAGATTGAAATGATATTTTTTTCTAAATTACACACAACAACAAAAAAGAGGCAAACAGAATTAAAAGGGTTTGTTAAATCGGAAAGGCGTAAATGCATTATGTTGCGCCAGTTGTACGATTAATCAAACCACTTTCGAAGTGCGATGCTGATGGGGCAAGAGTGCAAACACCGGAAGCGGAAACAATCATCATTTGAATGTATGTATGCAGGTTGCGTTGGCCCTACCTTGCCCATATCGGAGCTGGTGTCGCTTGAGAGACGTGCTCGCTTAAGCTGCTGTACCGTGTCCAGCTCATCTCCACGATTCTGTTGAGTTTGACTAGAAAGAAAGAGATAAATGGTACTTCAAAATGAACCTGCCGGAGCTACTGTAATAGATACACCATACCTCAAACCTGTCAATCGTATACTAGCGGAATGGCCGAAACCACAATCCCGAACCACCTGCCGGGCGAGCGGGAACAACTCATCACGCCTTGTCAGCAGCGCTGGGATGTATTTGCAGATCTGGGCCGCTGCCTCGTTCACGCACACTTCGTGCAGCGTGAGTGGCTTCTCCGGTCGACGCTTGCAATCGAACCGTCCATAGATGGCGGAATACTTGCGTATCTCCTCCATCCGCCTGGGGTCACTCTCACTCATCGCAATGACCGCTTCCAGGTCGCGTGCCGAACGCTTCTTGATGCTCTGCTGACGCGGTTCCAGCCGGGGCAGTGTGCGTGACAACCGTTCTGCCGCCTGCACAATCTTTGCCACCTGATCTTCCGTAAGCGACGGTGTCAACTGGACCGATCCACTGGTGGTGGAACCGATCTGATTGCTGATCGTGCTACTCAGATTGCTACTGCTCAGCGGATGATGGTGATGGTGGTGATGGAGCAGATGATGATGGCCGAGTGAACCCACACCCGTACCCAGGTGGCCGAGGGTAGAGGACGCAGCAGAAGCGGCTGCTGCAGCGGCGGCCACTGCTACCGACGATGAAGAAGCCGGTGCAGTTGGCAGAGGGGTTGGTGGCGTTAGTGGAAGGTTTGTACTGGAGGTGGCATTGGCCGTAAGGTTCGAGAAGCTTCCGGCAACGGTCGACGGACCACCGTACGGTCCGGTGCCGGCCGTCGATACGCTGCGCGCTATCGAGCCCGGTTCGGGACTGTACGGGATCCGGGACGGGATGTCTACGTTCGTGAGCGGACTCTGGAAGGCGGACGGATTGGTCATCCATTCGTGCAGTGCCTTCTGGAGCCGTCGCACGTGCAACGGTTTTGAAGCCATCCCAACCAGTGCCATTATCTCGAGGAATTCCTCCTCGCCCGCATCACACAGCTGCTGTACGTCATCACCTCCTGTCGCGGGGCAAACAAAACGGACACATATAACCATAATACCGGAGATTGGATGTTAAAACACCCTTCGGTTCTAGTCTGCTTACCCATCTCCAGCAGTGTATCGTAATAGTTCAGCAAACTGGCTCTCTGGAGCACCCGGTACAGCTGAAGTTCGGCTTCGTTGGATGGGGTCGATGTGACAACCACTGCAACAACACAAAAAATGGACATAAACATACACAATAATTCACTGTTTGTTGGAACATTTCCCGCCAAAAACCGTTAAAACTGGAATCCGGCTACCAGCCAACCAACCGGCATTTCAGTTCGGCATTGAATAGAAATTGGCTTGCCAAAAAAAAGAAATCAAAAAAGGATGTTTCCCTCCAAACTGTAGCCGGTACTTCAAAATTTATACTTTTATCATTCACATTTATTCAAGTTGATTCCTCTTCCTTTCACTCTCATTGAAATCTTTCGTTTTTTGCGAGTTCCTATACTTCTAAATGATTGCCTATTTGCTTGAGTTTCTTTGCGATGGAAATATTATCTTCTTTTTTAATCACTCCACTTTTAGTTTTTTCTCTCATTAGGAATTGGTTTTGGCCGTTGAGAGCTGGTGGTAGACAAAAAATCTTAACGGTCGTTGGCGAACACGGGTTCGATTCGGGGTTAACGATTATATATCAACTTTTCCCATTGCGTACGATGAATTAGCGCAAAGAACCCGTTACAACTCTTTCCCGCCAGTTTATGTGGTAACCCCAAAGAGAAAAACGAAGAAAGAAATGGTTTTTAATTCCAAGGACACTTTTTCACTACACGAAGAAGCGCTGTTGATGACAAGGTTTTTTTTCTCTGTAACTTAGGCAAGACCAGCTTAGGATCTTCGTGCGTTTATGGTATGCAAATGCTTTGCGGATGAAAGGGAAAAAACACATTCTTTATGCTCTAACTGCACAACATTTCAGGTCTTCTTCAGTTCAACAAGATTTCGAACCCCTCTTGGAAAGTCTTTTATAAACCGGGCGGCAGATAAACGAGAAAATGACGGTCGTTTTCCCTGCGCCCTCGTGCAAGACAAGATTAGAACACAGAGTAACGAAGAACAGAACAGAAGAAAAAAACTACTCCCATCCAAAGCAGAAAATGGAGGGATCACATCGCGCACAAGGGAAATAAACGGAAGTAACTTCCTTAAGGATAGTGAATAAGACGAGTGAGTGAGCGAGCAGGACAGAAACGAACTGTGGGACAACCCACAGCATTAATCCCGGAACGACCCAGCAATCCCGACCCAACGAAACAGCCCAATCAGCGTCCTCGGGGTAACCCGAAAAAGGATCCGGTACAAAACCGGGGTCCGGGATGTCTGCAAACCGAGAACAAAATGAGGAACGAAAAAAAAAGCTCACACACATATCCTCTGTGGGTCGCAAACCACACCCCTGCCGGAACAGGAGCAGGAAACGCGAGCTGAAAACTGAAAACTGGAAGAAACTGCACAAAAGGAGAACTGTGGAAAATCTTGCCGAGAACATACCGTTGGAATGTGGCCCAAAATGATCGCACCGAACGTTGCGATGCGTGCGAAGGTGTGTAAAATATGCGTCGCTTCTGTGTTTGGCCAAATATTTGCACGCCATCGGATCGTACGAGAGTGAAACTGATGTAAATTGCTGCCCTGGCGAAAGGAATGTTGCGAGATTTGTTTTATTTTTTTTATGGTGCAATAGAGTTTTGGGACGCACAAGTAATTAATGCTATTAATTGCTATTCGTGATGACTCCCAAATTTGGATGTGGTATTTTGAGAGGGGTTTTTTTTATCTAATTGCAAACCAATACTGACATGGTTGGGGAATGTGTGCCATTGGGCATGATTGGTTCAATTAGTCTTTTGCTGTTTTATTGCTTGAAAATAGTACAAAAAAAATTAGAACCGTCATGTGTCGGCTTGTAGTTCACAACCTTAGGGAACTGTTTATGAAAATTATGTAGTGTAACCTATACTCTCTACTAAACTATATTTGGTAGTTTAAATAACAAAACAAACAAATGAAAATATGCTAGAATAAGAACAAAATTACAATGCGGCAATAATTATGAGGAGTTATTTGCAATTTTCCAATGTCTATTTTCGTCAAAATTTTCGTTTTTATGTTTTCTAGGGCATTGAAATATAGGAAAAATTTGTTATAGGAAAAATAGATTATTATTCAATAATAAATTATTGTAAAGACATGTATAGCATAATATGACGTGGAAAATAATCAAGAATTTAATAAAAAAAGAGATAAATGAAGGCTATTGACTAAAAGTCTCTCTATATAAACTAACCAATCAGAAGATTAATAGAATTTTTTTAACATGGTTTATCTTGTGTGTTCTCTAAACTTGGAGTTTAAAGTTTGGGAGGTTTAGCTTCAACCTTACGAAAATAGAGAGCAAGAAAGTAGTTCAAACTTTGTGCGTGATCACGGTAACCAATAAGAATTGCTCAAATTTTTATTTTATTTTGCTTTGCAAGTGCAAGTTTAAAGTTTTGTTGATTTCTACAGTAAGTGTTAAAGAGTCTTCAGCACTCTCCTATAATTACTTCTTTTTATCATTCAATCTAACACAACTATCTTATTCTTGCACAACTTTATCTAACACATTTATTAGAATTGGTAACAAATAACATTTTTTTGCTAAGTTTAAGAGACGTTACAGTACAGTATCACACAAATGTCCCTTTTTCAAATTTGTAGAATAGCAATAAGGCCTGGTAAGTCAACATGAATTAGATAAAAATTATAATTTTCACAATTTGGGCAAAAATCAAACTTTAAAATTTTGAAAGAATATTCCACAGAATTAAATTTCAACCGACGGCTGTATATTGCTTTATTGATATAATCTCTGACACTAAATTAAATTGCCATGCTATTTGCGAATTACCACCTCGGCCGTCAATGTTCCTCCCGTTAGCCCGTAATCCTTTCATCGTGCAGCGCAGTGCTGTATAAATCGACAGCTCAATGTGTTACCCTCACTGTAACCGGTAACGACGACAAACGATGCGGTTGTAACCATCCATTCTCACCCCAATCGGAAGTGGCCTGCCCCGTTTGCTGCCAGCATTGCCCTCGAAACAAAAGCGAAAGGGGTAACAATTTCGGTGGGCTGAAGGTGGTTAGAGATAAAAAAAAAACTACCCAATTTCACCCCTGATAGTAGATCTTGTCACTAGAGACCATGAGAACTATCGGAAAGGTTGTTTGATTACATGCAGCGAGCAAACGGAGCAACAAAAAAAGTTCCCTGAAACTTATAGCTTAACGAAATGATTTAATTGTTGCATGTTGCAATGACTGGCCGGAAAGTTGGTTTTGGTGAAGAAGTCATTTTTGGCGTTTTTTTTTTTCTTTGGTTCAGATTGTTGCTGTATTATTCCTCGTCAACACAACACTTCATTCGCCCGAAACTTTACTTTACCCTCCTCGTCGATACGGTGGCTGGAATTTGCATACTGCGGGTGTAAAAAATGGCTTCCACGCTTGGTGATCCGCGTTGTGATCCCGCACAGCCTCATCACTGAAACAGTGCGAGCACGGTTAAGCGGAAGGTAAATTTGTATGGGGAAAAATTATGATGACTTCTGTGCTCCCTTCTGAGTGGGTTGCCCCGAGCCCGAACTACAATAATGATCGCGTGAAAACGAGTTTAAAATTATGCATAGCAGCCACGAAAAAAAAAAATCAATCCACTTCAACCGAAATACACGTACACGGTTCGGTTCTATTTTGTCGTGAACGGTGGGCTGGTAAAAGTGCGACTGGAATGAAGGTGCTTTTTTTTGGTTTTGCACAATCACTTCAAACCGATGAGATAATCGGTTAACCAACAATTAACCCACCCTTTGCAAAGCAAGAGGGCACCGGTTTTGTTGAGCTGACAAGTAAGCGCAAACACAATACAAGTTTGGTTTGGTTTTTTTGTTGTGTGAATTGCGCAACAATTAGCTTCTACTCTTACAGCACCGTACAAAGTATCCGTTAGGGATAAGTTGTGTGGACAGTGACGCGATCAATCCCACGCAAAGGTGCTGACAAATGGTTGCAAATTAATTTGCAATTCTATGCCTATTAGAGAGCCGTTTTCAAATATCCCCTGAAAACGAGGACCCTTTCGGTGAAGAAAGATCTTCCAGATTTCCTTTCCGCGATCGTACAACATCAGCACATCGGTTGGGTTTCGCAGGATGTATTTTTTTCTCAACACACAGGTAGAACTAGCAGGTTTTTTTTTCGTCGGTGTCATCCCTTACTCAATCCTTTTGTGTGCCGAAGGAACACGTTTCCTTTCTGCCACCACACACAATAAAAAAAACCTGTCCACGATGTTACCTCAGCGTCTTAGAGCCTTCACATCGGTGTCCTGATCCTGACCCGTTCAGGATGAACTGCTAGACGTATGGGGTCGACGATGTCTTAGGGGTAGACCTTATTTGCATATCGAGCCCGATCCGGCTAGTGGCAAGGATATCACGGTGTTTTTGGGGTTTGTTTCTTTCAGCTTTTTTTGTATCTCATCTCCTTAAGTTGTCATTCGTCGCTTCGCTAGAGTTTTGGTGGACGTGATGGTTTTGGGAATTTTTCACTTTCGCTCTCGTTTCCCTGCACCGGGCATGGTGCCTTTTGTTTGATTGCACGGACTGGTCCTGCGTGTGTGCGAGTTGCTTTTTTTTTGGTCAATATAAGCCTTTAAATTGGGAATGGCTGAGCTCGTTTTTTTTTGGTGATCTAATGCTATTTTTTGTGTACAATATGCGCGTCTTACCTTACCTTTGAGTAATGATAGAAATTTGAGTGTTTATCCCATGGAGGACAGTCCGAGCGCATGATTGTTTAAGGAAGGCACCGTGAGAACGGCCGTGCGTTCGTTTTTTTTTTGCGTTGCATTTCAAGCAAATGATTTTGTCTCGGCGTATCATCTCGTTGTTGGAGTTTTGCTTTCGATTTCATTCGCACGGCTGATCGGTTGTGGATGCGTTTTGGAGGATGCGTAAAAAAGTTATTTGCATTATGGCGCGTTTTTTTGTTTTGGTTGTTGGTTTGGAAATCATCATGTGTTTCGTGATCGTTCACCCTTTGGCAGTGTTTAGAATGGTTCATGAGATAACTTGTGAGAGATTTACGCTGAGAATTTTTTGTTTTTATAACACAAGATTTGTATAAAGGTGTACTGTGGGTAAGTAGGGAATTGTTTTTTTTATGAATTTATATTTAAGTCACACAGAGTTAGTTCTGAGAAGACCCTTGGAAATCCTAAGCAGAATGGAAGTTAAGATGCCACCACCTGTAATCAGTACTTCCACATATACAAGTCTGACGAAGTTATCCGAGGATGATCATCGTGGACCCCAACAGCAGAATATTTAGAATAAAGATTGGGTCTACACTGGAAAGTGATCTCTTACATTCAAGTTAGCGTATTCTTAATTGATAACTGAAGACCTGAGAAAGGAGGTCTTTCGAGTAGATGCCTGATTCATTTTACTTTGTAGCACTGTAACCTCAAGAGGTATTTGCCTGCCGTTTCTTGACTTGTATTTATGCACAAATGAATTGTCAGTCCAGCAAAGAGAGGAATGGTCCAGATGGGATTTTGGAACAGGTCCTTTTGGATTAAAGACTGACATCCGCAACCACAGCAGCCATTTTAATATAGCTTCCGCAGAATATTTTAGGAGAGTTGTTTGTACTATGCATCTCAATTCAATTCTGACCTTTCAGTAAATCATAAGAAATATTCTAATAAAATAAAATAAAACAAGTTCTGGCAGTTTATCATGATTAAAATAAAGATATAATTTATTAGATATTTTACTAATACATCCCACCACATCATATTTACCATAAATTGGCTAAGAGCGAATAGTAGATAATATTCTCAATTTTAGACGCAATTAATAACTGTACCACTATTTATTCCTCAATTCCCCCGTGGAATATAGACAAGCTTATTATCATATATCCTATCATGTATTAGTTACAACCATTATACATTGCATTAGATGTTTAATTCGAAGATCCTTTAATGAGCAAAAAATCCATCCAGAGCTCAACGATTTATCTCATGAAATGCCTTCAACAAATCAACCATTATTTCCCAGCAACTTCACTAGACATCCTTAATTTATTCAACTTTTGTTGTCACAGCGTTTTTAGAACTGATTCAGAAAAAAAAAATTTTACAACAAAAAAAAACACATTTGGAACGCACTAAAATCACATTCCCACAGCATCTCATTACCATACGCCCGGTGATCAAGCATACACTTATGTGAAATGATGTGCTGTAATTCAAAAGACAAATGAAACTAAACGAAAAAAAATCCTATAAAAAGATAAATACTACAAAAAAATGCGTAAAACAAAAAAAAAGCACAATTCCACAATCCCCTCCTCCCATTCTGAAGGAAAAGGCTTAAAGATGCGCCTCGGCATGCATACGACGACGGGCATTTAGAAAGATTCTCGGCGCAAAGGTGTTTACTGTGCGCTTTCGGCTTTCGACCCCCTCGTTCAAGGTGTGCGCAGGGCATGAATAATGGACGGCAATGAACAGAAAAAAAGCTCACTTACGATCATCATCATCATCATCCGAACCCTTCTTATCCCTGACGCCCTTGGCCCGAAGACGCACGGAATGCCCAAACCCCCGGGGTCAACTCATCTCTTCGGATTTTCTCACCCCTTTCTTTGTCCGTTGGGGTGAGGTGCCGCCGAGGGCTGCAGGAGTGACGCAAGACGCCTAACCGATGGGTCGCAGGATGGTTACAGAAATTTGAATAATCGTTCGCGCTAGATACTTTTGGGTGGTGTTGTGTCCTGCATTTTTTTTTGCTGTTGCTGGTTTGGTCCTGTCTTATCCAGTCACCTTCAGCAGCGTCAGGGCCACTCATCAATTCGTCTTCTTGCATACACTTTCAGCCCGAAACAGGGTCGGTGAGAAGAGCGTACCAAGGGGCCACCGTTAGGCCGTGAATTACAGGGAGCCTCGGTTGCTTCCGAGGTTACGAGCTAATCATTAGGACACTGGAGATAATTTATGCACACGGAATTGGTTTTGCTCCTATTGGGTATAGGTGTTTTTTTTTGGTTTTGTTTCTAAGATTCCTCAGACGGACAGGTTTTTTTTTGGGTGTTCGTCGCCTGGTTACTGCAATCTTCGCTTCATTTTACTTTCCCTGGCCAAACGCGGAGAAAGAAGTCCCGTTGGATTGATATGGAATGGCATACAATGGGTTCGGTGGAAGGTGCATTTTTTTCTCCTTCACCATCAGCAGCTGGCGGCAGCTAAATGCTATCGTGATGACACGGAAGATGGCTGGGAATTGTTTAGAATAACGCCAAGTCAAAGAAAAAAATCTAACATCCTATAAAGACGCAAGCAAGACGGGAGCATTGGGTGCACCCAACAGGATCAGCACACCCGAACAGGAATATTTAAGCAGTTTTTTTTTCGTTACAATGTGGATGCTGCTCGCATTTGAGATATGTACCGTATGTATGACAACACAAAAACAGTCGGCTGCAAATTGTCCATTTTTCCCTTGACTGTTTTCCAATGAAGAATTTTCTCACACAAAATATGTTTTGGTTAGGAAATCATTTTTTTCCGGAGCACAGAAATTAATGGTACCATCATTTCTGTGCGCCAATATTCCTGGGAAAGAAAGCTACCGATGCTCTACCGAAAAACTCTTCCATATAATAGCGTTAATTATAGTGAAAGATTTTGATTTTGATGGTTATAACACAGTTATGTCTATGCACGCAAACTTTATGATTGGAGCATCCACCGTTCAGTAGGAAGAAATTTGTTAGGTAACATTTTAAAATTTTGCTGCCCTGCATTTAAGATTATTGTGTAGTTCTAACAAAAAAACAAAATATCAAATTATTAATAATGAAAAAGTAATAAAGTCTGCAATACAGTGCGTATCACAATTACGTATGTGGAAAATCGTTGTTTGTGATATATTTGAATCCTCGAGGGATATATAAAACAAATTTTCGGTAAATTTATGTAAAATTCAATTTAACTTTTTTCTTGTTCTTTCTTCCAATATAAAAGTTTTGCAAAAAAAATGTTTAAGGATCGTGTAATAATTATTTGGACACTCTTGATTTTTTTTTGCATTAACATTAAATGATGGTTCTAAAAATCGTTTAAAACTATCTTCCTAAGTACTTTTAAACATTTCATTGCAAATTGCAATTTATCTTTTTTTTTTGGTAATCGTTAAACTTTAATCGGAGTTTTGATAGTATTTTTAAAGATATTTGAATTTTTTAATAATTTTGTAATATTATTTAAAACAATAATTGTCTTGGAAGAATAAAACTTATGAAAGAAAAAATATTAAAAAAATATAAAATTATTTACACTACTTTTTTAAACAAATTTTTAAAAGTGTTTTGCGCATCGAAAGCAACGTTTTTCGTTTTATTGTTACAAGATGTAATTTCGAACGACGTGTAAAAATATGTAAAGGAAATTGAATGCTGTTTCAAATGAATCCTTATTACATTCAATTCATTTTATTAATTTCTCCTACTTTTATTGTCATAACAAGCAAGTTGCTCTAAGGTATATTATCAACTTACTGTACGATTATTTTCATACATTTGATAGTTTTGGTAAAAAATATAACAAAATTCTGCTAACTTTCTTTGCAATTTCGTTTTATACAGTCTTTCTTTACAACAATGAATATTACTATTTCTTAATTCATGATGAAAACTATGAATGGTCTTGCTTTTTTAGTTATTGCGATATTTTATATCAATTCTTAATAGGGCAAAATTCATTGATACTACCCGAAGCAGTATTACAAAATGGACGCAATCTTCTCAATTCTGAAAAAAAATTAAGAAAATCATAAATTATACCTTACGAAGGGAATATATTGCTAATGGGTAACCATTTTATGCTTTCCATATTGGCCATAATCCTTCACAGAGAAAAAAAAAACCAAACGCGGGTGTTCCAACACTCCCGCTTGATGTTTCCGATTCGAAGAATACAATGCCGGACCACGGAGAGAAAGTTTTCCAAGACAGAGGGTTAAAAATGATAAGTGGTAGAAAAGGTTGAATTAGAAAAAAACACCCCTCATACACACTCACACTTCCAAATCGAAGCTGCTGCAAACGTTGAACGCGCGCGCGGGCCGTCCACCCTTAATTACAAATTTTATCAATTTTAATTATTTTTCTCTTTTCTGGCCAATCTCGTCCCGGGCTCCCTTCCCTGCTCTCGGAACGGAAAGATGCGTTACCAACCGATCACACTCGATGTGGCCAATGGTTTTACCGCGATGTTTTTAAGAAAAGGAAAACCGAGAGGGTGCGTCTCGCTTACAGCGGGTGAGTTTTCCGGTTCGACGAACGTATCCGGAAGGGAGGACAAAAAAAAACACCCCACCTTTTCGCTTCGCTTTGAGCCGTAGTTTACGCAAAATCACTGTGATTGGTCAGACAAAACTGGTGCGGTGGGTGCGTACAGAACAATACGCTACAGAACTGCCACGAGCAATGGAGAAAGTGAAAGTGACATCCGGCGAAAAAGGGACGACACCGGCGAAGAAGACGTCCCCCGAAGGCAAACACCGACAGTGGCAACAACCGATCCCAAATTCAATATAGTCGTAATTGAATGAAAATTCTCGCACCATCGGGTTTTGTCCGAGACGATTGTGAAAAAAGAAAAGAACAAACAGCAGCACGAAAGGTCGCGCACAACATGTGACAAAAATGTTGAATTATTAGAATCCATTTCACAGAATGAAACGAATCGTAGCTTAAATGGGTCTCCCAACCACCCCATTTCCCCCCCCCCCCACGTTGGGAGTACTTAAGTTTGCTATTTCTTATGCGAAACAAAAAAAACGCGTAGCGTAACCTCTTTGTTTGGAGGATTCGTTTCCTTTCGGATGGATCTTGCTGCCCATTACGCTGAGCAAACAACCGCATTAATTACGCGAAAAAAATGGAAAATTGTTTAATGGAGTCAATTTCCTTTGGGAAACAGTTTTGCGTGTACGGATCGGGTGTATTTGATGGATGGGTGCGCGTCTTAATAGGATCAGCGGAAAAGAGGAAGTGTCAAAAAATTTCAAACATTCTTGTTTGCTTTGTTTTTTGCTCTTGTTTTGAGATATTTTCCGATGCATTAGCTCACTTAAGATTAGCGCTCTTTTGAGTAGAGATTACATTGCATTATTCAGCCTCTGGTGTCGTATCTATTGTAAATGTATTGAGATAATGTTTAAAACAACCCCATGTAGAAAAAAAATTTTTTCGTATAAAATTGCATTTGATCGCTTGAGAATAATTCTAGACCAGATAGCGGTGAAGTCCGGGAGATTCAGGCAGTAGAGGACCTTTTTGAAAAACTCGTTAAGTACTCAAACAACTGACATAATTTTTTGATCGGTCTGAAAGCTGACTTAGGTGAAATCTTATTGCAATGCAGAACACATGCAAAAATGATATGTTTAACAAATTTCCAACGCCCAAAATGAAACGTTCCGATACCGACATTAGGTAATGGCAGAATTTAGAAAAAAGCATTTAAGAATTCTGAAGTTTCATAGGTTTTAAAATGTTTCATAAAGTACTACTGAGTATGGAAAATTATCGGTCCAGTGGAACACTGTTTACACGGATGCAGTGGCGTATCTCACTGTAGGTCGACCTGCAAGGACCTTCAAGGAGCTAAGGAACGTTTGGAGATCTACAACGTTTGAATCCCCTTTCACTCTCTTCACATCATCCCTAGCTCCTCAGAACTTGCATGTATCTCAATCTCAATTTATACATTTTCAAATACTTTCTTCATTCATCTTATACAGAATGGTCGTTCTAAAATAAAATAAAGATTATTTTAAAACAATAAGCAAAAAAGCAGATAAATTTTCAAAAAATACCATCTTAGATGTTAAACCGTGTTGTCCGCTTGTTCGACCACGTTGTAGTTCCGATTAATACGGAAAATGGGTGTTCTATTGTACAAGGAATTATTATGATTTTTATGTCACCTTATTTATGTATCTAATAATGTATTTACTGTATGTATTCTAATGTATTTTAATGTAGTTGGTTAATAACATTTTCTCATTATCTGACCCCCTGTTCTAAACGATCGTATGCTAACATAAAGCTACGCATATCTTCCTTAGAAACGCACATGCTGACACAGTTTCATTTTACACGATTCGAATCACACTAATCATCCCATCGCAACAAATTATACGCCATCCGATCCACATTTGCATATGGCATAATTTCGGCAAAGCAACAGCCTTAAAAAAGTATGTCAACTACCCACGGTCCAGCTGACCGGTCCAGCTGAGGTTCTACCGGATACAATGGCACACACGGTCGAGCAATCATCATCCACCGTTGCACAATTAATCGAAAGAACATTACACGTAAATTACACCCTTGACCCTTGTGCCAATGGCAATCCAGCTGGAACGACAGGGAACGGGACGCTACCGGAATGGACGCCGGGATGAATCGCAAATATTTGGCAATAATACACGTGCCCCTTTTGCTCACCGCCGTCCCTATAAACGGTAAACACGACGAACACGTGCCTTTGCCACCTTGTGCAAAATTCGAACGCACATGTGCTTTGGCCGTTCCGCAAACGAGACGATGAAAGATGTTTTAAAATTCTCGCACCTCTCGTGCGGCGGCGAAAGAAGGAGAAGCAGGGTAAATGTTTGCTGAAATATAGTCATCCATCGATTGCCTAATTCGTTTTGTGGCCGCACATCTTCCCGACGGCAACAATGTGTAAACGGCAGTATCGTGGTGACCCTTTTTCTCGAGCGACCGAGCAGGGTGCGATCGATGTGTAAGCATTTAATGTACGTCGCCCTTATTATCGTTATTATCAGTAAGCACGGTACCCCTGAACGTGGAATGACATCACAAGCAGGTAGTCGTGGAAGATGCTAACCCCCTGCCCGTGGTTCGTGTTCCTTTGGGTTCCGGGATATGCGCAACTAGGTCACGAAGGACAACACGACCGGAACGCGACCAGGTATGTAGACTTCTTATCCCAAACGCAGGTACATCCTCTTTATGGACGAACCCCGAGGTCCATCCCTTCCACTTTTTTGTATCTACCGGCAACATCCCTTTTCTATTCTGACGCGTGATCCCAACAATCAATTAAGATCGTTTTATCAGCAGCAGAATGGAATGGAACCGTCCCCGTCATTGTGTCGCGTGGCTTGTGGTTCCATCTCGGGCCCGAGATCGCGATCGTCAGAACCTGCTCGTTCTGGAGCAGGAACACCCATTTTGGGGGTCGGGGATGCACCGGATGCAGACGATCGGTGATCGGAACCCTTCATTTGCGATCGTGCCAAACATCTGGTCGACGGTGCATAACGGTGCATATTGCATGTACCGATTATTACCAACCGAATTTGTGCCTCCGTTATGCGTTGCGCAAGCACTGTGACGGGGTTTCGCGTAATTTGGCCGCGAATGCTCCGTTATGTGATCAGCTTTGAAGCTGCGGTATGCAATGCGGCGGTTGAAGTTTAAGGTTAAGGCTTGCATCATCGTGCATTATTATCGGGTGCATGTGACGCAGAAGAGGACGCGCGCGCGCACGTGGATTGTCAGCTGCATACGTAATGAGCGCGAAGAAAATGTGTGTGTTGTCCAGTGCGTTGCATCGGTTCTAGTTTTTGGGACACAAGAACGTACGCTTATCGGTGGTACTAATTATTTCAAGCTGATTATTAAAGATAACATGTACTTTTGGGCAAAAGCAGAAAGCAAAGTGCGAATATGTGCATATGCTTTTGAAGGGGGTTCCGTGCGATCAGTTTGATAAAAAAGTGGTGCAATTTTTGTAGTACAGTTTAACGGCGTTTTTTGAAAACGAAGCAGATCATGTTTTCAATATACCTTAAAAGTAATTTTATTATTTTTCTAATTTATAAAAAACGGCCTGACTACCTTGTTATTAGAATATTTAACTTATGCTTAATCGAGGACACAATTCTCTTTGGTTTGGAGACTTTTCCTTCTCCAATATAATATATAATATTTTATAGTTAAAATTACGACCTCTTGGTCTACTCGTCTTGACTGTAACTGAAGTTTTTGATGGGATGTGACCCTCGGGTCCTGTCTGTCAATTGTAGACTGACATTGCTATCACTTCGGCCATAAATACGAATAAAATTTCTAATTCCTTTCTAATGATGATTAGAATATTCATTTACATGTTTTGCCATCAACAGTACATGATCGCCCGTTAGGATCTTTCGTATGATCTTGTTAAGCTATTGGCGCAAATGAATATACGATCACAGTTAAGGTTGTTTTTTGAAGTTCTTAAGAAGCACATAAAAAATGCTCCATAAACTCGTTAGACTCGATATCTTGAAGAATACACACAATCTAGAACTCGAGAAAAAAAAAACCAAGAATCTAACTGCATTCAAGAACACCTTTTGCCTTGATCCTCATCTGTGACCATCTGGACAAGTTTTTTTTTCTTCTGTTTATTCCATTAATGTTACAGCAATCTGTAGTACCGTCTTGGAGTATGCAGAGTGTTGGGGGGCAGGTGGGTAAGACGGTAAAAGACACAACCCCTAGACCCAGGACAAGACCGGTGCGCGGTGAGAAAGAAATTGAAAGAACCACACGCTCGCCAGAGCACAAGCAAACCGTCAGAAAACCGGGCGCAGATCACGGACAACCCTTTTACAATACCGGTCGGTAAAAAAAAAGGAAGCAACCCAAGGTATCATTCGTTTAGAATATTGTGTGTGTATTTTGTTTTTTTGCTCACTCTTTTTTTGTGTTTGAAATCTTTTCGATCGAAGCAAATGCGCCTCTCTCGGCTGGACTTTGCGACGAATGCTTATGGTTTGCCTATGCAAGCAGGCAAATTGCCGTACAAAGTACAAGTAAGGTGATTTTTTTTCTGCTGTGCATAGCAACTTCATCTGCTGCGAAAAAAAAAGGGTTAAGACCCTTGGTTGTTGAGGCAGCACCGGGTCTTTTCGTGGCGGAATGGCCAGTTTTAAGAATGAAGAAAAAAAGGTTTTGTATTTGCGTTCCAGCGCGTTGTATGGCGCGGGAATTCGAACATCCAGTAAGGACATCTGCCCGGAAAGGTTGTTTAGGTAAGAGTGGGCAGTTTGGTGAGTGGTGTTTATTTCTTTGTAATTAAAAAAACCCGGTCCTGTGTGGTTTTGCGATATTAATCGCTTTATTTTTGTGTAATAGTTCTGAAACACGATTTCAAAGATCGTCCCATTCTATCGGAACAAACAGAAAAACTACCCTCGATGTATTTTTTTGGTTTTTTGTTTTGGTTTTGGAGGAAAATATCAAAGTGATTCTATAATTACCTCCACCTTCGGCTGGAATTAGAAGCAACATTCGCACCGAGCATGTCCCTTCGGGGATGCTCGGTAAAAATAAAATAAATCAACCTTACATTCCATCTTCCCTAACCACCGGTGCCATGTTTTTGAAGTTGTAGAAAACCCGATCACAGTAATACAATCACATTTGTGACAAACGACAAAAACAGATCGTACGAAATATTTATTGCCATTTGATGCCATATTTTTTTCTCTCCCCTTAACATCATCACATGTGTGCCACGATCGCTGGCCGATCACTGCTTGTGTGCGGCTTTCGGTCATCGTTTTTCATCGATCGGGTTTGATTTTAGATGACAATTAGATGACAAATCAAATACAACCAGCAGACAACCGCGTGCGTATCGGAACGCGCAGCGAAAAAAACTATTGGCGGCAAACCGCTAAACACGGACAAGGTGAAAATAGTTCCGACTGTTGGCAAGGCATACGCACCAATGAAAAAAATATTCTTTTTTTTTGAAGCAACGAAACACACCGAAACTAAAATAGGGACCCCGACAAAGGAGAAACCGCTGGCAGCTAATAAAGCAACCGTTTTGGGGCGTGCATTGACGGATGGCGGGTGCGACAACAGCGATTAAGACCGCGCCACCATAATGCCATCGGCAAACAGCACAGTCAGTAATCGAGTATAAAAAAAAGGAAAATGAAATGAACCGAAAACTCAAGAACTCAAGAAGTTTAGTTTTGATTTTGAGATTAAATGTATGTTTTTTTGTTTTCCTGCGTGCTAAATAAAAACGTTTGATCTTTGTAAAATGTGATTTTCTGCTTTGCAGTGCGAGCTATATGAAATCCTAAGCATTCCATCTAGATTATGTGTGCTGTTTTAGGCTTGAAACAATGACTATCAGTTGGGTTTTGATTTATTTTTCAAATACAACTCTAATGTGGTTGTCTAGAAGAAAAAGGACACAGAGAAATATGCTTCACGATTGTGATCTTTCATAATAGAAGATCTATCCTCTGACATGTCTTTAAATTGATCTGAAATTAGACAATCAACAATCAGAACTTGTGTTTAAAATATGTGAAACTTTATGTTAGATATCAGTGTGCCTTCAACTGCACCGGGGTCAATGAAAGTGCACTCACTCGACCCCATGCGAACAGAGATGCGACCCAAACCTGGAAAAGGGTTACGACCTGCTCGTCATTCGACTGTGACTTCTGGCTAGCATTAATTTGATACAGGACACTAACGGTAATTCGGGTGGACTGTAAAATAGTTTTGTTTTGTTTTTTTTTGCTTGTTTCATCCTTATGCGCCGTGGTTTACAACCTTCCTGTACCCTGATGTACACCTAGCCGACTGATCTGTCACCCTTCGTCCTTCATTTAAAAATCTCAACCCATTAACCAGCTCGACCGGTAGTTTGATCTGCTGTAGCGTTACCCCTTTGTTAGCCCTTGGTTCTCCCGTCAGGCTGAGGTCATCAGATGCAGGCTTGCGATGCCCTTCCCGGTCCAGTCGGGTTGCGCACAAGGATTTTCGGTTCAGGTTGCGTGACCGTTACAGACAGCGGACGCGGATCGGGTCTAGTGTATATAGGTTTATCCTGTTTTGTTTTTTTATCCTAACTCTTCTACGTTCGCTGTCCAATCGTATTCAAATTGAATGTCGTTTCCTGGCGCTTGTGCTTCCAGCATCCGGTTAGGCAACGTTTTGGACACATCTGCTTGCCTGAACAGCACAAACATTGTGGACCGTTGTGACCGCCGTTTTGGTGGATGATCTAACAGAATTATGCTTTTTTTTTGTATTACTAGCTACGTTTGATTACTCACATCCTCATCGTTGTTATTCGTAGGGTAGGTAGATTTATTAATCAAATCAAACCTTGGACAAACCGTTCTCATCAGTGTTTTTAATGTTTGGAAGAGCGATGGGACAGGATTAACAGTCCTCGTTGGGATAGGAATGGACAGGCTGTTGGTGTAATCATTTAATGGGTAAAATGTGAGTAGGTCATCAAATGGGACAGCTGTACCGTGATGTTGCCCTATTTCTCTGACACGAGCGACCCCGCGGGTTAAGGGACTTCTGACCCTATTTTAAGCAAGCACCTCGTACTTGTCGCGTTAATTTGAAGATCGCGTTTAAATATTAAAACTTTCTGCTTTATCTAAAACGTTTGGATGATGTAATCAGAATTACTACTTGAACTATCTCCTCAATTTTTGGACATCTACATCAAATTTGCTAAGCAAAAACAAGCAAAAAACAGTTGATTTATTTTCTTTGTTTGTTAAAAAAATGTTTTCCTCAGTAGGAGGGAAGATAAAAATCGCAGTAACTTCCCGTGATGGCACACAGCATGAAGGAAAAAATCATCTATCACTGCCAACCTTTTAGCGTTGCGCTGATTTTCTTTCCTATTTCCAAAGACATATCGAATATCATTACTGAACCGTTGATGGTCTCCAGCGGTCCGATGCATGGACTCTGTGCACAGTGACACTGCACACATGCATCTACATGCAAGAGGCAAAAACTTCCACTAAAATCGGGTAATAGATTGGATAGTAAATGAACGGACTAAAATGCTCATCTCTCGTGTTGGGAGGAAAAATTTATTATTCTGTAAATGAATTACAGCTACTTTATCAATACACAAATAGATTTGTAGCCTGAATTTTTTAATTTTGGTCAAAAATAGGGGAAAGCACTAGTTGAACTATTCCTGTTTAGCATTATTTTGTATAATTTTACATAGTTTGAAGGACTTTCGTAAACATAATTATAATTTTGTTTTATATTATGAGTATAAATAATTTATAACAAGCAAAAAATAAGCAAGAAAACTAAACATGTTAACTGCACGGTAAACGATGAAACATAGTGAAGCAAGTGCAACAATATAGCGCATTACAAGCTGATGCATTGCAAGGAATGGTGGAGATTGGATTCGATAGTTAAACTAAACAAAAAACAAGTACACAGTACCCATGTGAGATGGAAAAGCACGAAGAAACTCGTATATATATAGAAATGGTAAAAAGAGCACACACAAAAAAAACGTTTCCATTCTAAGCGTTGCAAGAAAATTGTGCAACCGTAGAGTGGAGTGAGTGCGTTTGAAAGAATATGGGTCGGGCTGCACTAGCCAGTAGAATATATGGGGGGTAACTCATGGGAAAGAAGTTCAGTCGGACAAGCAAGAAAAAAAAACCGTCTCACACAGAACGCCACACGGACAAGGGCAGACAGAAGCTCCAAACGAACCCCTTCGCACCCTCTTTCCTTCCTCATTTCACAGATTTTCCCTGTCGTATGCCAAGATACCAATCACTTGCCATAGTACAAGTGAATGCATTCTCGAAATGGCAAGCAAGCAAGAAAACATAAAGAACATAAACATATAAGGAAAAACACGAGCAGCAAGTAAGAGAGTACGAGGGGAAAAAAAACACATCACCGGACAGGCCATGGCCAACAATCCACCGTTCCATCCGGAGGACCCAGTAGAGCAAGGATTCCTACGCCGGTACTGTTCCAACCATTGCACTCAGGACCAACCGACGAAGGAAAAAAAAATTGCATGGCACACAAAAACAAGACCATTCCGGGTGGATGGAGAGTTCTGGCTTGAGGAAATGATATAAAAAAGAAATATCCTAAACCCAGGATAGAATGCAAACCGGTGGAACGATTCCGGCAGGCGGTGGATCAGCCCTTCCACAGACCGATTCATTCAATCGATTGAATGGTTGTCCTTTTTTTTACACTGGTTCGGGGAGGTGGACCCAGGTCAGGCAATATCGTGGATGAAATCTGATCGACCAAATAGATCACACCCGAGTGGCCATATCCGATGTGCCTGTGTGTAAAAGTGCGCGTTACACATTTTGACTCCCCGTTTGGTTCACTTTTCGATAATTACTACAGCCTTTCCCGTAAAACGGTTAAGCCGTAAGAAAAAAGCTGGCCAAAGAAAATGTAAAACGTCTCATTCATGCTCTTTTTTAGCTCGGGGTCTTACTCCGTATACGGGAAAGTATTTGGAATCGTGTTAGAATTCAGGGCAACCGGACTCGCGTGAAGTTTTTGTGCGCTTTTGCATTGGCTCCTACCATTTGACGATTCTCCACTGCCAATGGATTCTCCCTTTTTTACTGCTGTGCTATGACACCGCTAGCTTAGGGAAAGCATGAAGAAAAAAACCCCCAACTGGAAAAGTGCAACCGTGCAAGTGCAGCAACAAAAAAATGGAAAGGAAAATGCACAAAAGGAAAGCACACCATGCAATGCAAATACTAGACAAAGAAGAAACGAGACGTACGGAAAACATCCCCACATGGGCTGTATGCACTTGGGGGTGAGGTCGTAGTAGTGCAAGGAGCAAAAACAACAACACACAAGAAAGCAAAAAACAGATACGGACGAATAGATGAAGGTGTTGGAGAAAAAGCATGATTCCAGTTGGAGCTTGGAACAAGCGAGACTCTCCGCTGGCTGCTTGTTGCATCCGCTGGCCTTCTCCTCCATGCTGACGGGATGTGGAGTTGGTATAATCTATAAAATATCGTAGCATAAAATACGATCGCCACCGATGAGGAAGGCAACACAGCAAAGCCATGAAGAAACTCCAACAAAACACACAAAAAAGACAAGACCCATTTCGATGGATAGAAGGACATGGCGCTATTGCAGGACATGGCAAGAAATGGTTCCCTGAGCGTGTGTGTGTGTGTGCGCGCGAGCGAGAAAGCTTGCGTGGACATGATTTTGAAGGGCACAAGAAACGCTTTCCCTCCAAAGGGGTGGCTCCTGACCGTCTGCCGGGGAGGGAGAGTCCCACAATAAAAACAACACGCTTACTGAAAGTTCAATTTAGAACACTGCACATGAAGTACGAACCATGGGGGGGCACGGGGGAAATAAAAAGCTGCAACACAGCAACAACATAGAAAAATTGAGCAGCAAGAAAAAAAACAGACACTAAAACAGGAAAATCTCCAAGCGAATGAATCGCACAAAATTCTACTACCATTCGCCGGTTTTGTGTGGGGACGAAAATGGGAAGCACAGAGTTCAAGGAGACGTGCCGGAAGAAATTGCATTCCTTGTACGCTCACGGGTCGTGTGTTCTCGGCACCGGCTCCAGATGCACTTAAGAAGCTGGCATCCGTTTAACGTCAACCGGGAGAAGAAATTGAACGTGGAAGATTGCTTGGTTGATGGGAGAAAGAGAGAAAGGGATAAAGAAAAAATCCCTAATGCTCCATCGTCAGTAATGGATGGATGACAATAGAACTTCGATGCTTTACGACTAAGGGCACCAAGTAACCAACTGGTGATGTCCAAGGACGAAGGACGAACAATAAATAAATAGTAGCAGTTTTAAAATAGCGTTAATAGTTTAGTAATTGATTAAAATAAAATAAAATTTGAGCAGAATTTAGTGTCCTACTTACTGATTCCGTTGTTGTTGCGTCCAAAGATTTTACCCGGTGGGCTTAAGATGGGGCTCGGTATGCAGGAGGTCGACCCGGTCGCCGTACTTCCACCAGACACGTTCGAACTCTTCACAGGCGTCGCGATGGACGGTGATCGTTTACCACCGTGGCCGACCGATACCGCCGCTTTCGTGCACGAGTTCACCGAAGTTGTAGCCGGCGTTGTCGACGCACCGCTACTAATCACACCGTACAGTTCCGACTTACTCGCTAAGGTACTAGCTAAGGGCGATACGCTACTGCTGCCGGTACCGGCTATCAAGCTACTACTGTTGCCCGCGCTTTCCGTACCGACGTCCGGGAGCGAACCGGCCGATAGCGTACTCTGCACTATGACACCACTACCTGTAACCGTTGTTGGTGAACCGGGCCGGGGCTTGAGTTCCATTACCGTCGTCGACAATGGCCCAACCGTACGGGGCAGACACGGACACGCGGATGGTACAGTGTTGGAGCGCACATTCAAAGCATTGGTGTACGTCGGGCAGCGTTACGTTAGATACGGAGCGGTGTACGGAACTAACTAACTCACCGAAACCGAAGAAGAAGCCCTACCACTAGTGAAACTCGTGCAAGCTTTTAAAAGCCGAAATAAGGAAAAGCTTTTACGAAAGCGGGGGAAAACTACCAAATTTTGCCTACTGATCGACCTGCGAGTTACAATTTCTTTGAAATTCCACAAAAAGCCACTAACCAACGTAAACATTAAGCAATAAGTGATAAGCAATAGGTGGTACAAAATAATTAAAAATATCCTAGCCAAATCGAACTATACGAATCCGTTGTTTATTACTAAACTAACACGTTCCTCCTATCCTTCTTCGAAATATTTCCAATATTGCTGATTAATTTCTTCCTCCCACGTGGCGTCACTTGGATCGTTCCTTAGCGTGTCAAAAACCGTTTTGTCTATCACGGAACTCAAAAATGCATCCACTACTACTCAGCTCAACACAGCAGGCTGCACTGACCGGTCCCCATAGCAACACGGTACACTCAGTTTGACAGCTCAAATATCCTTCACTTCACACGCGTAAAGTAAACGCTTTCGTAAGTAGTGCCACTTTAAGAACGTTCCTGTAGTATCACAAACGCACGGTTTCTATCTCTATTGCACCCAATTTGCCGATATGATGGCCGTTCGTCGAAGAATCAATCACGACACCGGAATGTTTTGAACCGAAAGGAAAAAGGCCAACAGCCAAACAGGAGAAAAACGTTCCGAGCGGTCGTGCTTGCTTGCTAGATGTGTGTATATATTCCTTTGGACTGTCAACTGTACAGATCGAAGCCGAAAGAATATCTGAGCGCACCGTTGCGAAGGAAAAGTCCATCGGGCCTCCGGGTGGCAAACGGAAAACTTCAACCCGGCTACCGGTGTTTGCTTTTGTTTGTGGTGGTCGTCGTCGTCGTCGTCGTTATCATCATCGCCATCATCATCATCAGCAGCAGCAGTTGATGTGTTGTGCATGTGTAGTTGTCGGCAGGACCATCTGACCGTTTCAGTTTCTTCCGTACGTCTTCGCTGTGGATCGGGATTGTACCAATTTTTTTTCCTGTTGCCTTCGTATCATTCACCGCTAAGCGCACGTTGCACAAGGAACGTGGTCCTTTTTGTTGGAGAGCGTCGGGGAGTTTTTTTTTCTTCCCCCGGTTGGTCACAGCATGCCGAGAAAAACCCGATCTAGTCGACTTTCGGGATTCTTGCGTTTCGTTCTCACTGGATGGATTTTATTTCTCAGCTATCTCACTCTCACGTATGTATGCCGTTTCTTCTCTCTTTCGAATTCTCTGGATATCCTGCTACCATCATCATCATCATCATCATCATCGATATCGTGCGGACTTCTTGTTTCTTGGGCTTTGAAGATCGACTCCCTTTCCGTTGTTGGCTCTCATACTTGTGAACTTTCGTGTATGCGTGTACGTGTTTGCTTCACAGGCCAAGAGCAAAAAAGGAAGGGTTGTACGCACTGTCAGCAGAGAACATTCGGGGACCGAAGACTCCGTACGCTCGCGTTTTAAGAAAAAGGGGGTTAAGGAAAATTCATACCCACCGATGGAGAGGGAACCGAAAAACCAGGAGCACACGGAGAAGAGAGCAAAGAATCAAAACAATTCCAAGCAACAGTCAAAAAAAGAAACGAACTCAACAAACCCTTTTCGAAGTCTTTTTTTTTGTGATCGCGATAGAATGGGTTGGAAATTGAACGGGTTGCGCAAAGGTACAAGCGAGACCAACCGAGTTCATCAGCAACCGCGAGACGGAAAATGATCGAGTAATTTTCGGCTGGCCAAACTTCTTCCCCAATGGGTTGAAGGGTGAAATGGAAGGGTAGATGGTATTTGGAATGAAAAAAAAAACATTCTCAACATCCGTGGCTCCGCCCTTTGCGTTTTTTTATGCTAATTTTTCATGTTAACTCACGCACCCGCGTGCTGTGCGTGAGTTGCTGGGTTCGCCGGGCTGATCCTTGGACGAATTTTCACCAAACAAACTATTGCTTTCCCGTTTCGGCGCTAACTGTTATCCATATCGATGACACTATCCGTTTGGAAGGGTGTTTTTTTTTACTATCATTTCCATCATCTTTATCATCACCATCTAAAAATTTGCTGTTTCACTTTTTTCCTTGCTCTTTCTCTTAGTTTCGTCTTGCATAGTTTTTCTTGGACTTGTTCTGCCAGTTCAGAGAGTTGCAAGGCACTGCCAAGATCATTCGGGAATGTGAAGCACGTGGCCGGGTGACGGTTGGATGCTTTGGCGCGCAAAACTGTTGGGAACTCACCAAACGTTCGTTAAAGGCCTGAATTCCGATATGATTTGAAGGTCACCTAGAAATCTTACTTTCTTTGATTGGTATCTCTGATTAGGCAATGGTTCAGAAACATTTTTTAGATTTATTAAACAAATCATTATGTTGCTGGCATATTTGAGATATGGTTTAATTACTATTAAGATTAACTAGATCATGATCTAATTTGATATTTTTTGAATAATTTGAGATTATCTAAATCTGAATTGATTTTAACGATTACACTGATAAGCTGATCATATTAAGATACTCACTGAGGTTGTATTTAGAGAGCAGATTGTATTATTATGGTTATTAAATTGTTTAAATGAGGTATTTTATACATAGGAGAAAGAATTACCGTAACCACATCATCCCCAGAGTTGTTAATTGGTTTGAAAGGGATTAAATGTGTTTTGTTTTTTTTTTGTTTTCAATGCCGCATTGAGTTGAGTACCTCTATTTTGCTAATAATTCTACTTTGGATCGATAGCACCGAGAACAATGACAGTTTTGGGCTGAGTTATGACGATAGAAAAAGCTGCTAAGTATTTATAAAAAATAATAGTATTTGTCTTTATAAAAAAGTTCCTGCTAATGCTTAATTTTTACTTAAGTTTCTTTTTTCATTAATGTTGGTCTTATTCACCTGATTGTTTGAAGCAACCCGTCATAATTAATTAGTGATAATTACTACAATCTGTTAGTTGTACCTCTTACAATAATTCCACCAATTGTCACAAACGTCTCCCTGATCGGACACCATGTTTACTATCAAAATCAATCACAAAACATGTTCGGTTCATAACGCCAGTCCCAAACGAGTCGTCCACCATCAACCCTCTTCCGTCTGATGTCCAAAATTGTCGTGTGAAGTCCGATCGGTCTAACGCAGCGATCATTGCTCAATTTGCTTGCAAAACTGTGTGATGCGATGTGTTGTTACTACGTGTGCACCGAACCTTCTGCCCCCGGTTCGGTTCTTTAGCGATCCCATAAATCTTTCGCATGACACACAGCGTACAACGCGCAAGGGCGATGGTTGAAATTTTAAATTAAAATCGATCAATCGTCATCATCGAGGGCTGGTGGTGGTGAAAAACGCCACTTCAACAATGCGGTCGCACGGCCGCAAGAATCAACCTTAAAGAGGCACATTTTCATGTTCAACAAAAGCCAAACAGAACCACAAAAAAAAGCTCGCCGCGATAGGAAAGAAAAGCAGCGTAAGATCCATCTCAGCTTGCCTCACAGACGACAGTTTACCTTTTGTTGCAGCAAACCATACGAAACTGGGAGGCGAAAAAAAAACGCAGCACTTCACCAAAAGGGCCAACAGATCGCGGCTCATACGAAATCGCATTCCACCAGTGCACATCGTGCCAGCCGCTTGCAATATTGGGCTGGGCAGACGCGGAAAAACCATCCTAACCGGGTGAGGCAAAAACAAATCACTCCAAGCTTCTGTCGCGCGATCACGTGATTAAAATAATAAAACTTACCCGAAAATCACAAAACCTACCGTCCCGGTTTTCGGCCGACTCGGAACATTCCAGCGGGACGTTGCTAAACCCAAGTAGGCGTAGTAGTTCCAGATAATGGTAAGGTAAGTAAGCGACGAACCGTGTGGTGGGTATGGTGTACATTAAGTGTTTTTTGTTTGTGTCTACCCACTTTCCGCCCTTTCAGAGAAGATCGTGCTCCGTACTGTTTTATCGGGCACAGTATTGCCCGATAGGATCGCGACCGGTGCTTGGTCCTGAGGAACGAACAAACAGAACGCTCGGAGAGGAACGCTGGATGTTCCCGAGGGTGAGACGATCGCATGCGCTAAAAATGCGACCAATCGTGATCGGTAAGTACCCTTTTCTGTTTGATTTAGAGCTTTCACATTACGAATGTTCAAGGAATGTTCAGGATTTGAGGCATTCGCTTTTTGCTCTCCCTACAAACTTATCACCCTACCACAGTGCCCGGGTTGATCGGTTTTGGTTGCGATCGTGCTTTTGGGCAGAAACGATCTTCCAGACAGGAGTGAGCAGCTAAATAGTGATTGACACGATTGGTACAGGCTGCAGCAAAATCATCATACACGCAAAAAGTGCGTCAGTTAGTCTGAGGAATTCTGGACGTTCTGGGCAACCAAATCTGTCCATGAACCTCGTTTGTGCATGGTGTTGTTAGAGAGATAAAAAAGAAATTTTGGATGAAATTCAGAACTACAACTTAACAATAAGCCTGTTAATTTAGCTGAGGGATGTAGCCTAAACCTCAGGGATCTTTACTGTTAATGCTAGTAGACAAATGTATATATATATATATATTCACATAATTTGCTGAATACAACAAAGCATACAAATGATAATTACTTTTGCGATGGCCACACGAATTCCCACGTCCATCGTGGCGTAACCTCATCAAATGCCTTCTAATTAAACTTTCTAAGCTAAGGCAATCATCAAAGGTTTCCAGGGCACAAAATACGATCTTGAACGTTCCATCCTTTGATTGTCTTAGCAAAACCAGTTAAATTGAAACCAACAAAAAAGTTGGTAACATTTGTTGGCAAAAAAAAAATGTTCAAAAATCGTTTACTAAATACATTATGTATTTCATGTCTCACAATCGGAAGGTCTTTTTTTCTTGATCCGGCCAAACGCACATCCCACAGCAAAGGAAAGAGACAAACATTAGGCGATTTTAGGCGATGTAAAGCAAAACTAAAAATAGCAGCAAAAAAAAAAAAATTGTAACAGTGTTTCCGACCACAAACCAAAGGGCACGGCCGCCCGCGAAGGATCGCAAGGCTGCATTCCATTGGTCCGATACTGAGGCGTTGATAAATAACGTTGAACGGTCGCTGTGCTAACGATTTTGCGCGAGCAGGAAAGCATGCGAAAAGGTTGGAACCCTTCATATGATGAGGAGGGAGGGAGGGGAGGAGGAATTGTCCGTTGGTGAAAAATAATTAAAAAATGACGAACGACTTAGTGGGCGGCTTTGAAAGTGATAGTGATTGTAGCACTGTTGCGTGTCTACGCATAGACGCTGTTTTATTTTGTTTCATTCGGGTGTTTTTCTTTAACCCTCTCCATCCCTTCGTTTGTCCTTTTTTCCTGCGTACCGAGCGACAGAGGAAATGATAAGAAATGTTTCCGTTGTTACCCTTTTTTTCTGCTTTGTTGGGAAGTTTTATCATTCATGGTGGGTAAAATGAGTACGATGAAGGAAGCGGATGGCGACCGAAGGATGAAGAAGATATCTGTAAACTTTTTTGAAGGAATCTTTCTTTCCGGACCGCTGGAATGGCATCCATTTGAGGGATGAGTTCTAGCGGGGGATTTTTTTTCTGCACTGTACAGTGCCATAGATCAAAACTCAAAAATGTTGCCTCCCAAACAGGCGGGCTGTCGGGCTTTGCGAACCTGTTTGTTTTAAGGTTCAGTTACAAGGCTTCGATGAGTTTTCGGAAAATGGATTGGATGATTTAGACATTCGGAGGAAAGATATGCAAAAAAAAAAATCAAATTGAAGAAAATGTGCTGGAATTGGAGAACAGAACGGAACACAAGAAAGACTTAAAGTTTTTTTTTTGGGTTTTGTTTTTTCTTGTACAACCGATGATGGGCACTGAACCCGTTTTGTTTTAAATAGGAAAGATGGATCGAGAAAACTGAACGTTTGTGAAAGGGAAACAATGGAAGACTAATTTTATATTTATTTTATTTCTATCTAAATGTTTCCTCCCGTACGTTTAGCAGCGAACGGGAGCATAAAGTGTTTTTTGTAACTTTTTAAGAAATAATCAGCAAAATCATAATGAAAAGTACAAATTAAAAATCTTTGTAACAGAAGAAAATTTGTAGTGTGAGTTCCAAAACCCCGAGGGAAGTTTTCTTTCGATTTATAGTAGAAGAAAAAGAACCATATTTGTATAACCAGTCATTTCATTGTATTGTACACTATGTAACAATTTCATCCAATTGTTATCCAACCGTTTTGTTCATTCTATTGCTATCAATTGCAACACGTCTTCAATATTCAGTGCTTCAAGTGTTGTTCGGTTTGTATGTGGATGCCTGACGACATGTGTTTTGCTCAACATTATCTAAGCTTTACACATTGTTTCGCCTATTTGTAGTGGAAACGTTAAACCAAAGTGACAATGTAGCGGCTAAATCAGTCAAGAGACAAATAAATAAATACTCACGCATGCTTAAATATCGACAATGAGATGAAGGGTGAAGCCTTAAAAGTTAGAAGGCATTAGCTTAAACTTTACTGTTAATTCAGCTTCAGCATTACTGTTGAATTGCTTGTGGTTGAATCGTGTCTGGGGTATTGCTATTGTCTACTAACGTTACCACAGAGAATTTTTTTGCTTACCTATACATTAACTATCGAATTGTTGGAATCCGATTCTCCCTAGCAGAACGAACCACCGTTTCTGCTTCTATAAGCCTAGGGTCATTCTGTTACAACTATCTTTTCGTTTTTGTTTTGACAACTAGCATCGATTGTTCTTGTGTCTAATGAAATAGTGTAAATAGTGCCCCGGAGGCAAATGAAGAAATCGAATAATGTTGCTTTGCAGCTTAAAACTGAGCTTACCTCTAAAACTACCAGCATGCAGAAGACGCCGGTCGGGGAAATGGGGTTAAGGAAAGACAGTTTGGTATTCGACTATTGCTACTGATTGTTAACGCTAATGATCTGGTTGATCCACCCGATGAACGAGGACACCTTCACGTAAACGCCCGGCACATCGACACGGCCACAACCGAATCCCCACGACACCAGTCCGGCCAGCTCGAAGAATCCATCGTCCTGACATACTAGCGGGCCGCCTCCATCACCCTGACACGCATCGTTACCTTCCTCGCCACCGGCACAGAAGCTGGACGCTGGCAGGATGAATATCTTCTCGGTGACTGCGTTCACTTTGCGTATGCACTCGGCATCGCTGACGATCGGGATTTCGGCCTCACGCACTCGCAGTGGAATGGGACCTGCCTCACCCATATAGCCATAGCCCGTCACTGTACAACGCTTGCCAGCGGCATGACTAACACCCCGTGCCGGTAAACACACCTGGAGAGGGAAGAACAAAGAAATAAACCACGTCTGCGAATCACGGAGAGGAATTCGATTCTTACCAAACACACACCGTCCCGCAGTTCGGCCTGTCCGTGTAGCTTCAACAGTGCAATGTCATTATCAAGCGTTTGACTGTTGTGATTGTGATGAATGTAGGTAGTCGCTACTCGGAGTGTCTGTGCACCAGGACTTCCGTATTTGCGTGTCAGATCATAGTCACCCACACGCACGTAGATGGCATCACCCGATCGTACAATGCTGCAAAATACAAAGCGATTGAGTAAGATCGAATGATCCTCGCTAACACCGTTTCGACACTCCACTCACTTTGTTACACAATGTGCCGCGGTTAGTACCCACTGCGTGCCGATAAGAGCCGCCCCACAAAGATATTGGTTGAGGGAGTTGATCAATGCCACCTGCCAACACCATTCGCCATTTTCACCGTCCTCTCCACCAACGACACGGCCCTTCCTATGGTGGTTCCAGTATTTAGCCAGTGTCGCATTCTCCTTGACGCTCGGGTGACGTAACAGATCCTCGGGCACGGTATCGTTGTGATCGTGATAGATGATCGGTATCGGTACGATGCTACTACCGAGCACCAACCGTTCCGAGCTCTTCGATCGATAGATACTGTCCACGTCTATGTGACGTGCTTGGCGTGCTGGAGTGGTCTGTTCCTGTTCCACTCGAAGTACCTCACGGCTTAGGATTGATTTTGCCGCCCGACTTGTTCCCTTCACGCCACACACATACTTGGAGTAGACTTGGGGTCGGGACGTCGTCGTCGGTGGTTCGTACACCGGTGACTGTGCGTAAGGAGGCTGTTGCGTTGGGGGCACCTCGTAGATGTTGTTGCTGATTGGCCCCGGATATGGGTTCGGAGCAGGAGGACCATAACCCTGTTGGTGTGGAGCAAGCGGGGACTGTGGTTGCAACGGTGGCATAGCCGCAGGTGGCATCGGGTACGGTTGTCCCGGACCCTGCATCGGTGGTTGCTGTGGCATCATCTGTGGCGGCGGTGGAAGTGCCTGGGGCGGATACCCATTCGTATCGTTGTATTTCGTCTTGCTAGCGGCGGCCTGTTGTACTTCCTGTATCTTCGACTTCGGTGCACAGCACTGGGTGCCAGACTTTTTACACTTGAACAGATCGGTCATTTCGGCGTTGCGGAAACAGGTGAAGCTGAGCAGACTGACGATACACGAACCGGGACACTCTTCGCGTGGATCCGGAATGGCCGTAGTGGTTGGAGTGGGTGTGGTGGTGGTCGTAGTCGGCGGTGGACGCTTCTGCTGCGGTGGTCTCGGTGGTGGAGCTCGCGTGTTGTCGCAACACACCGAACCTCGCTTACAGTTGGCCGTGTTCGGGATGAGCACCGAGGGACGTTCGCAGAAGGCGGCCATAATGTTTAGCAGACAGAACCCGGGACAACGTGGTAATGGTGGCTGCAATAGTAAATCATCAAGTACACTTGTGTTCTAGTTTTTCACAAACTCCTCCTCAAGTTCCAAATCTTACCGGTGTTGCTGGTCGTCTGGTGGTAGTCACAAGCTGTTGCTTATTGTCTTCCGCCACACCAGTAATACAGCACGAACCTTCGTTAGGGCAGAACGCCTCACTGTCGAGATCGTCACAAAACAGTGCAAACAGTCCATTCACACATTCACCTTCACACTCCTTGAAGACCGGTCCCTGCCCATTGTTGGCTAATGTGGCGGAAGTAGTTTTCAGCTTCGATGGCGCTGGTTTCGTAGGTTTGGGCGTTGGCTTCTGTGTGGGATTCGTTTTCGACTTGATCGGCTCTTCAGTCGTGTGTGGCCGTTCGGTCGTCTTTCCGTACGGCTTGGGAGTGGTAGTTTTGTTCGTCTTCGCATCAAAATGGGCCGTCGGTATGTACAGCTCGTCCGGTGGATTGTCCGGATAGATATCGCGTGATACGCAACACTTTGAGCCACTTTTGCACAGACCGGTTGTGGTCAGGTAAGCTTCACAGTACTCCGCAATTCGATCTGCAACACATACTCCCGGACAGGATGCTGAAAAGTGATATGTGAAGTAAATCCATTAGTAATTGAGGGTCATTAGACATTGGAGAAAAAGTCTGCTTACAGTTGTTTTTGTTATCCTTCTCCTTAATTTTAGCCTCCGTCGTTGGTTTTGGAGTAGTCGTCGTGGGTCGTACCGTTGTTGTGGTGGTTCTTGGCCGCGGAGTGGTAGTTATGTTTGCGGCAGCCGCACTACTTTCCACACAACATTTCATGCTGGGCGACGGGCACGGAATGTCATCCAACACTTCGTAGCATATCAGTGTGGCCAACGTGTGAACACACACTCCCGGACATCCTTTTGCATCTTCTGTGCTTGTGATGGAGTCCAACAGCCCTATGAAAGAATGAGAAAACAATTTGTTTTTCAAATTATTAAAAGTCCGAGCAAGGATCATGCTGCTTAGTGTTCTTACCTGACAAGAAACTGCCAGCTAGTGAATCATCTTGGGATCTGGCAGTACTCGTGAAGAGCAGCAGTAGTATAGCTGCAGCTTTCAGAATCATTATCTAGCCCTTGTGCTTTCTTTTTGTCACATAAACTCGACGTAACTTAGGGTACTTAAGAACACACTATAAAGACACCAAACAACGATCAAGCTTTTAGTGAAACTCTGCGAAGTAAAAGACACGATCAAAAAGATTAATAATTTCAGTTTTTTTTAAATTCCCACATGTTAACCATTTCATTTCAACAAGAAGCAGACGAATGAAGTCCACTGTCTCAAACTCAATGTTTAAAGAGTTATTAACCAACTAAATTCATTCAATCAAGTCGGAAGAAGGATTTTGTAAACTGAAAATTATCAGATAACATTTGCACAATAATAACGATAACAAAATCAATATCCAACTAGTATAAACTCTTGTTAAACTTTAGCTTTTTCTTAATGAGTTTAACGAAAATCGTTCCACAAAGATTCACCACTTCAATGCGCACAAACACTGGCAACTTCACTCGTAAAACTGTAAGTTAAAAAGAAAAGTGCTCAAACAAAATACGCTGGCCTAAAAAAACGCTCCACCGGAAGTGAGCTATCACAGAAAGTTTAACTTCTTCTTCTATCGCGTCCGCCTCGACGGTTTTGCCGTGAATTATTGATCGAGCGTACGCGGTTGCGATTGGAGCGTAGCATTTAATAAGCGCACCGTGCATACACAAAATTCGAGTTTAGGTCGAGTGAAAATGTGTTCCAATTTACACCGCCACGCCAAAGGAGCGAAACTAACTGCGGTTTCCAAACGGTGCATCTGGACGAACCGCAAACTGTGGTTGGCATTTATCAGGCAATGCAGATCACTCGGATCATCTCGTGTACGTCCCACGGGGTAATAACGCAACCCATTACACATTCCAGCACCCCAACCATGTGACGCACCAACCGTCAATGAGGTTTTACTTCTCCTTGCATATGGATGTTGGGTTAACGACGGGCGGGATCACCTTTTTTTTTACGATCGCATGCGCTGTGATCCGATTGCATCAGACATGATGTGAAAGTTGGCCTGTAATAAATTAAACAACACATTCTGATGGACCAAACGGCCGTGCTATGGATTTTGCGACTTTCTAAAATCCTAATTGGCGACAAAGAATTCAAACGGTTCGCCCGTTACGCCCAACGGTTCTGACAGATATTTGAGTAGTGTAGCCTACTTTTCCACAACACATGTGTTCCACGGTTCCTAGTAGGTGGCTGTCGTCCAGATGTTGTTTTCCTTTTTTTTTTTTGAAGGCCAACGCCTGTCATCGTAACGGCAAGCGGGTCAACAAATTTCACCATCGGCAAAAGAATGTTTGCTAGTGAAAGCGGCCGGCCAAACCGATCCGATCGACGATCAATGCACGCATTCTAGCACGATGTCCCGGCCAAGCGACCTACACACAACGGGTACAGCTTGTTTGTTTTCCTCTTCTCTTCTGACACAGATTTGAAAAATTATTCTTTCTTCCGGGCATCATCAACCACCGCTCCCTTCCCTTTTACATCGATCGATCGACCGATCATCAACCAGACTGGTTTGTTGTTTTTTTTCCCCTCCCTTTGTGTTCTCCATTCCTGCGTGTAATGTCTTTTGACAGAAGAAGACGGATCGAAGGGATCGCTATGTGGTGTTGGTGGGATGGCCCACGTTACAGGTGTATCGGTGTGTTTTCACGCAAAGCTCCACTTCCATGGTCACGGTCGTGGCTGGTTGGGCGAGTTGGGCGGAAACCAAGGGACAGAGACAAGCGGTGAAGGTTACCCGGACGGTGGCAACGAGTTTTGTCAGTTGCCTGTGCAGTGATACAATACGCTGACCCATTTCCGGGGCGCATTCCCGAGCAGACGACGCGAACCTCTCGTAGTGGCGCTCGGCAATAGGGAGGAAAAGAGAAAATATGTCACTGCGGTATCGGGTGGTGTAGAAGGGTTTTTGGACAAATCGCGTTCCCGCGTGGACAGTGCAGTAACATCGGAAGCGTTCGGCAGTGTTTGCTAGCACCCATAGTGCAAGACTTTCCTTTATCCATATGTCCAGCTTTCCAGCAACCGTATGACGATTTGTTTTTTGTTGTTGAGTTGCTAAAAATTTCTCTCTTTCTCTTTCGTCCCATTCGCGGGACGGTTTCGTTCATTTCTCTTTCAATCGGTAATGCACTTCCTGTCGGCCGGCACTACACCACGCGGCACGAAACGGTCAAAAACGCTCTGCCCCGCGGGGTGAAAGCTTCCGGCAACTGTACGGTCACCATATTGTCGTCTTCGCCGTCGTCGTCGTTCGCGTTCGGTGAAAATGAGAGCGTCAGCCATCGTACGAAAAATGGTGTGGTGGAGTTCGCTACCGGTGGGTGTATAGGGAAAACATTTGATCCGTACACACCAACGTACGTGTGTGAATCATGCACATCCACACCAACGGGGTCGAGGAGAAATCACTCGCGCACGCGTATCGTACCGAATGCTGACAAAATTTGTGATTGGTGAAAACAGTACCGTGAGTGATTAAAATGCTAACCCATTATTCACCCGTTCTGGATGTTGGATACCAAAAATAAGGGGCGTCAAGTTAACACATTGTAAAAGGCGAAGCAGTACTACTTCTTCGTTTGGACGAGTTCATGGTAGAAAAACCTGCAGATGTTCACCGTAAGCATTCATGCATCGCTTCACACCGATAAGCCGTCCACGTCTGTCTGCTCTTGACAGCTCGTTAATAGTAATAGTAGGAATTAGCAGTCAGCACTCATCATCAGCTTCGTTCTTGTCAGGTACTACCCGTTAATGGGCAAATAGGGATCCTTGAAACTAACAATCTAACTGTAACTTAACACACTTCATCTTAACGTTTTCACAGTTATCGCTTGCAGACGCATCCACAAACTGGTTCTGGGTTACTGACACGGCCATAGACGGTGGCTACACGAATGCCCCGGAACATCATTGATCGTAGCGATCACAACCGAACGAATGACGTATAGTGACGATCGTTTTAGAATCGCATCGCACACTTTTGTGCCAGAGCTCACACAACTTCACCGATGAGCCGGTGACCACGTCAGCACCGGTTCCGTGTACTACCGTACGGGAAAAATGCTCACTAAATGGGACACACACGGCACATAGATCACAACACACTTTTAACATTTCTTCTTTCGCTTTCCCACATTTCACTGAACGTTCCCGTACTGCACGATCGGTGTAGCCGATTGGGACGTTCCCAACTTCTAGCAACAGCTTGACCATTGGCACCGGAAACGCCAATCACAACAAACTATCACTTTTCAATCTGTGCAGCATCCCTCTGCCCGTGTAGGAATTGGAGCTGCTTTAGATGAGTCTTAAGAGAGGGAAAAAAACAACCTTCCACTTATTTATGGGGTCACCGTTGATTGTCTTACCACTTGCCCGCACGAAACGGGGAGCTATGGAACGCGATCCGTATGCGGTACCAGTCGGGGCGATAGTAAAGTTACTTAATATTGTGCTTGAAAACTGTACTCTCTCTAACAAACTTTCCTGCCCCTGGCTGGTTCATCATAGTTTCCTTTTGTTCGCATCTCCTTCCAACTGCCGCGGCATGGAAGAGACCATCCCACGGTCTCTATCTCGCCTTTACACACCTTACGCCGGCGTTTTGTTTTCTTTCGCTTCCCATCGATCTTCGACTCTTTGGCCGTGGGTCTCGCGTTCGTGGCGCGTGCATTCCTTTCTCGATCCTCGCTCGGTACCGGACCAGCATTCGGCCGTGAGAGCGTGTATACCTTGCGTTCCATTTCTTTTTCTCGTTTGTACGGTCGATCGATGGGTGTACGGTTTTGCTGGATTTTCTGTTCTGCTTTTCGTTTCCTTTCTTCTGATAGCGGGTGAGGTTTCTCGCCTGCTGCCGCACAAATCTTTCCCCCCAGCGATGGACTTCCGAAAGCGGACCCCGAGTACGCGGGAGCTTTCGAGTAGAACGAAACCAGCCAAACACTGGCGATGATCAATCGTCCGATCAGGCAAACTTTTTAATCCATTTATTCTACGGATTTGGCTGTTTATTTTATACGACCATTTGCTGTTATCTTAACTAACTGTGTAACTGATTGATGGAAAACTGAATATTTTCACTCGGAAAAGGTGTGCTTTTAAAAACAGGAACAACACTTTCCATTTTATGAGGTGCTATAAAACACTGCTAAACATGCAGAAAGTGGGGAACAATAAGCTTCACAACAACGAATTGCATGTGTTGAAGTTGCCCACCAAAGGGTAACTTAAAGGGATATGGATTTCCCATTCTAATGGAATCTAATGGAAGGAAAATACGTTCGTTAAATGGTTTTACAACCGGACAAATATCCTTCATAAAGGAACTAATTACCATTTCTTACATGCCTCGCTTCAAACTCTGTTGGAACCTTTCAAATTTGTACCAAAAACGTTCGAAACTCGCAAAGATATGGCGTGGTGAAAAAAAATGGCGACTCATGCCTCCGTCGGAACAGACGCTGCTACTACCTAGTACGCGAAGTAGTCCATTCGGGCTGCGGTTTCACCTGGAACCGTTAGAATTACTTCATCCTCTTCAGTGGGGCCCCACTGCTTTCAAGACGCACCGCATGTAATTTGCATTGACCGCCTTGCACTACCGTTGGCACAGCGAAAACGCACCGTACGGGATTTAAAGTCGTGAGCACTTTATTTGCACACCGCCCTCCCCCACTTCCTCCCTTCTCCCTCCGAAAACTAGAGGCAAGTCTTTCGAGCTATCTAAATCGATCATTCGTTTTTACCGTTTTCGACATAGAACTGCCGAGCGGGGCGAGCGAATGGGAATGGATCTTGTCGACCGTTCGCTCGTATGGTTTATCGATTTATGCTCCGGTGTTTTTGTTTTTGTGCGATCTCTTCCGATACTTTCACACGAACGCGGCACATAAGAACTAGCCGCTAGCATTGTAGCGCACGCAACACGTGAGCAAACTTCAACCCAAACAAGTCGTTCACGTCCAGATCTATTTGATGGCCGGCATATCAAGTCGATCTACCGGAAACGATCATAGCGGTACCGGGGAGGCACATACGCGCTCGCGTTTGTGTGTGTGTAGGTAAGTTTTTTTATCACTCAATATTTAACCTAGTTTTCCGGGACGTTACTTAGCGTTGCGTTATGGTGCCCTAACTCTCGCACGCGGTCTGTCCTGATTTTCTGCCAGGGTTTTTTTTTCTACCGAGAGTGATTCTACACCGAGTAAGGGTTTCGAAATGATCAATCATAAATCTTAAAGGCGTGGTAAGAAGAATGATTCCGCATCATCGTCATCACACCGTTCGGTTCACATCTTACGATCATATGATCGACACTGTCGGCACATCTACAAGCAAGTCACACTTTGCCATTTCTCATCACATTTCTTTCCGACTTTCACCAGCAGATCTTTATCATTACCTTGAGGCCGAATGCGAACTCGCGAATAAGTCTTTGTCGTAGGGGTTTTTTTTTTACTAAACACCACAGAGAGATAGGTTGCACATTACCAGTGCTGCAGCACGTCTACGCTTTCGGAACAGCTTCTGCAAACTGACCGCCCGTCTGGGAACGATGAGTTGTTGGGTCGTTTCGTTGGAACCACCAGCGCAAAGCAACAGATGAGAAACATGTTGTGATGATGGCGTGCACCAATGACGAGATCACAGCGGAGATGGGTGAATGTGAAAAGCTCACCTTACGCTCCTGAACATGATTGCCGGTTACCGTTGGAATCGACATGTTTCTCTTCATTCATGGAACGGTTCCGTCTCCTGCACTGGTGATCCGGTTGAATGAATCAGTGTTGACCTGCATTCCCTGAGATTTGGGAAAGGCCTGCGCCACTTGTCATCTGAAAGATACGCTTGTAATGATGTAATCAGCTAAGATCCACAATCCAGGCTTCATACTTCAAAATAAGTATCGCGCATCATACCCGGAATACTGCTTCCAATTTAATAATTTGTTAGGCCATTCTAGACGTATGACTTTGGACTTTCCACAGATAAATCAATTTCTTGATATTTGGACACAGACAACACCAATAGCGATTTTAATTCCAAATCAGAAAAAGCTGCTCTTTTTTCAGGAACTGTGGAATTTTTACCATGCTTGCAAATGAGCATGCAAAATGTGCTTACTTAATGTAAAAACCGTTGCTGTTCGAAGCTGCATGAACGGCAAAAAGAAACTGCTCGAATACTGTTCAAGGCTCAGAAATTCTAGCAAAAAAGTTTCACAATGCTCACTTCGGGATTAGTACACAAATTATGCTCATAGTGCTAAATAAGAAGAACGAATCGCAAACTATTGGTTTGATTGTACAATTAAAACTATTTTTTGCTCAACTCACGTGTTCAATGCAATTAACCGACCGAAAAATGCAGTGCATTTGAATTTAGGTTTACAATTATGGTTTCGTTACTTCAGATGGTTTCGTGTATTTATATGAGTTTTCTATCATTGCAAAAAGCAGTTAAGGCTATAATGAAGTCACTATATTTTTGAACGTTTGTGTGTCTTTATGAATTTGAAAAATGGAAAGTTTGATAAAAATTTCAAAATACAAAATGTCATACGCGTGACCAGCGGGAACGCCGACTGTGCAAATGACAGTGATTTGTTTATCAGCTGTTCAGTGTGAAAAAAAACATTGTCCAAGGGGTTGGAAGAGCTGGAGCGAAGCGCAGTTGACAGCTACGCGTTGTGTTGACGTGTTGATTTGTGGGTGGGTCGAAAGGGGTAACTTTCTCAGTTGAAAAAACAGAACGTCGTGAACCGATGGACGTACTTCGCATGTTCAAGTGGTTTCCCGAACCGGAATGTATCTGAGAGCACTGTGCAATCACGTCGGAAGTTGCAACATCCCTCAGAATTTTAGTTGTCTCGCGTGCATTACAAACATAACGTGTGAAACGATCGAATAACGTGAATTGCAAGTCTGTTTATCACTGGCCGTATATTTCCGGCTACCTTTATTTACTACAGCCAAAAGCGAAAACAATCAACAAACATTCCAGGTTGTAGCTAAAGTCGTTCCGTTCGTATCGTAAACATCAAACCCGGGTGCCGGAGAGTTGGACAAACGGGGTGCATCTAAGGTGGGGAAAAAACATAACACCCAAACGTAACAAGTTGCAACAAAATCAGTGTCAATGGCACCGTGGCGACGACTTTCCGTCGACCGGGAGGCTCGGTTACAGGTTCAGTGGATCGTCATTTGTTTCGGGGTGTTGCTCAGCTTTGCCAACAATTCTAGCGGATATTTCTATAGCGATAGTAGTGCAGAAGCAAGTAATGATCGGTTTTGTTTCTGTCAGGTAAGGATACCAGTTTGCCGCCGTAATGATTGCCATTAGGTAGAAAGCGGATTGCCATCAGCAATAACCTACAATGGTGTGTGTGGCTTTTTTTTGCTATTTCAGCTTCAAGGAACGATCGATGATTGCAGCTGCAGCGTGGATACGGTGGACTATTACAACAATGTGAAAATCTATCCCCGCTTGAAAAGCTTGCTGTTAAAAGATTTCTTTCGCTACTACAAGGTGCACCTGAACAAAGAGTGCCCGTTCTGGGTCGACGACAGCAAGTGCGCGATGCGGTTTTGCCATGTGGAACATTGCGAAGAGAAAGATATCCCACCGGGGCTGAAGGGTGACGCGTCGTCTTATCATAAGGTGAGTAGCGGGAGGTAATAGCACGCGTCGTAATTGAAGCTCACCAGTGGAAACGGTGGCTACACGTTGCGTTAGCAATGCTACCATTAGCACATGTTTTTAAAATTCCGGCTGATGAAGAAAGTTTGCACACGTAATCGGTTTTTTTTGGCTTACGTATGCAATTACCTTGTTTTGATGATTGGATTGGTTTTTGTTTTGTAACATTTGGTAGAACAAGCAAAACGATTGCAATTCCGATAACAAACGAAATTTCTTTCACGATTACTTTCAGTACATAAAAGAGGTACAAACACTGACGAACTGCAACGAAGACTTGGATGTAGAACTGGGCTACCTCAACACAAGTATCAGCGATAAAGCACATAAAGAGTTCCAGAGATGGGCGGACTATGACGAAGCGCAAGACAATTTCTGCATCCTGGACGATCACGAACCCGGCTCCGAGTACGTGGATCTATTGTTGAATCCGGAACGCTATACGGGGTATCGGGGTGAATCAGCGCGTCGCATCTGGAGCAGCATCTATCTGGAAAATTGCTTCCAGTAAGTGTAGCACAATGCAACATTTCAATGTCACGTAGAAACATTTATTAAATAATATTTTACATTGTAGGGCTCATTCCGTGAAAAAGAAAAATGCTTATTCGGCGATGATTCCCTACCAGGATATGGCCCGCAACGAAGTGTGCTTGGAGCATCGTGTATTTTATCGTATGATTTCCGGCCTCCACTCCAGCATCAACATTCATCTCTGTGCCAACTATTTACTGTCGGAAAAAAGTTCACTTGGGTTCGTGTCACCGGCCGGTGTTTGGGGACCGAACATGGAGGAGTTCGAACGTCGCTTCAGTCCCCACATGACCGACAACGAAGGTTCCCACTGGTTGAGGAATCTCTACTTTGCCTACCTGGTGGAGATGCGTGCCCTAGCCAAAGCAGCACCGTACTTAAGAAATGAGGAATACTTCACCGGCCTCGAGCGGGATGATCGCGAGGTGAAAACGGCGGTCAAAGATCTGCTAACCGTAATCGAAGGCTTTCCCGCACATTTCAACGAAACCGCCATGTTCAGCGGGGGCACATCGGCGATCAAGCTGAAGCACGAGTTTCGGGAAAAGTTTATGAACATTTCCAAAATTATGGACTGCGTCGGATGCGATAAATGCCGGCTGTGGGGAAAGCTACAGGTGCAGGGCATGGGAACGGCTCTAAAAATTCTGTTCTCCGGCAAGTTTGACGATAAGATTGATACCGGGTTCGGTACCAAGCTGAAGCAACAGTCGCCAGCATTGAGGTTGAAGCGCGGTGAAATAGTAGCACTATTCAACGCCTTTGGAAGGTAAGTGCCGAACAATGGATTGGAAATCAACAACAAACACTACTAATTACGCATCCTTATCTTTATTTGAAGGCTTTCGACGAGTATACACGAGTTGGAAGAGTTCCGGCAACGGATGCGATGAGCGTGCAGTAGTGTAAAGTTTTTATCCCAGCAAAAAAAAGACTAATCACCCGGTACCGGTGCAACAACCATGTGATGAAACCTCGACTTTCAATCCCAATCTAATTCAGTGATTTCCGGTTTGTTCGAATACGATAGGGCTTTGGATACGTACTTGTTAAAGTTGGCAGCGTCAATCCATTGTTTTGTTTCGTTTTAAAGTGTGGTTGTTTTTTGCGGTTTTTTTTGGTTTTGTTTAGCGATCTACCTGTACTCGACAGCTAACGAGAGTACAGTCCGTGTACTGATCTTGAAGATCATAATGATATTTACTGTGTGTAGAGCAGTGTACTGCCGACAAATCATCGAACGAGATTGTACAGTTGTTCTAGATATGTACCATGTATTGAATATGGTGCAACAATACGGATACTCCGTACGTTTCCTACTAACTTATACCAATAGTTGATTGTGTGTGTGTGTGCCCCATAAATGGATGTATGTAAATTATCGATGTACAATCATATTTATCAGTTTTATGTAAATATATCAACGAAAAGCTAGTGTTGGGGCTAACGAATAAATATGACGTGCTCTTACTCGTTGGAAAGAAACAGTTATGTGCCTAGTTTCAAGATCTTCATTTTATATTAAATACGATCACATTAATTATATATGTCAACTACAGCAGAATTGTATAGCTATCTGGTGTACTTCAAACACATCGATCGAGTCGTTAGAACCATTCCTTAGCAACGGTGTCTTGCGCCAATATGTTGTTTGTAGTTGCTATGGTCACCAAGTTTGACAAGTTCTAAACGCTCTTCCAAGTCCCAAAAACTAGTCTGAATATTGTATTGCTAGCAGAAAGCAAGTGTCGTCCGAACGGTGTATTTAAAGTTTACGAAAATGGTGCTTCTTCATGTTAAACGTGGTGACGCAAGCCAGTTCCTGTACGAAACATCTACTGGAATCGGAATCCAACAACTTGCCTACGAATTGGTTACAATTTACAACGGGCGCCTGAAAGTGAGTCGGGTATGCTCCGGTAAGTGTGCGATGCGATTGATTGTGTACGAATTGAGTAACCATGCAGGTTTCATTCTAGAAATTGAAGAATTGGCGAAACATGGCACTATGTTACCGCCCGATATGCTTGGTTTAACCGACGAGCAGCTTGAGGAGTTGCATCTGGTTGACGAATGGGCCGACAAATGCATACCGTCCGGTGGATGGCGCTTCAACCGTGATCCCGTCGGTCGCCGCAACGGCAGACAACCACAGCTGAAGATGGGTGAAGTACTCACAAAAGCTATTGAGGATGCAAAAGCGATGATTTCGAAGAAGTTGGCCACCGAAAACAAAGCGCTGACGCAACGCATTGTACAGGATGCGTTGGATTTGCTACGCGGAGCGGTTACTATTGTCTATCCTATGCAACTTCCACCTCACGATCCCATTCGAATGGAGTTTAGCAACACGGAGGACCTAACTGGCACTCAGGTGAGTCAGACTTAATCTATTACATCATGCTCTGTCTTCGTAGGGTTGTCTGCTTCTAATGTCATTCATTTAACCTCAGGCGTCTCTGGAGGTGATCGAACCTTCCAAGGTGCAGCTGTGGTTTGCAGGAAAAATGATGCAAACCGACAAACGACTCGGCGAAATTGTTGGAGCGAACGAGAAAACTAAGATCATCGTAAAGCTTGCCAAGCTGAACGAGGGTGCACCGGGTCGCGAACCAGTCATTACGGAAGACGCAAAGAAGCAGATGATGATGCATGCCTATCGCCGGCAGGAAGAGTTGAAGGTAGGTGGCGCACATTTATTGCATTGATAGATATCTCCCGGTTTTAAGCTCCCTGTCATCAGTTAATGAGAAATAAGCTTGCCGGTTTCCATTCTGTCTTTCAAGCATTGCTCTATATTTCATAAATATATTAGGTTTATTCAAAAATGTACAAAGTTTTTAGATGTGCTAGGTTTCATATCAAAGATTGATCGATAAAGCATTTCAAACTCACGGGCATTTTTGTTTGCGTAAGAGTTGTCTGACATACTTTGTAATGATTAAGCTGGTTTAGCTTTTTTTTAATTTACTTTCCTTTTTTTTGTTGGTTGATAGTGTTGATTTAACCATTGTATCTTTTTTTCTCTGGTATCTTTTCCTCGCGAGCTCTGATTCTGAAGCTGTTGTTTTTTATAAAACAAAAAAAAATATCGAAATTAGCTTCGTCTTACTCCGCCACACGTGCCTTAAATCGGTTTTGAGAGTCTAATATAGGCGATTTCGGTTTGAACAGTTCCGTATCGAAATAACAGTAACGTGGGGAAGGATAAAAACTGCCTTCGAGAGGAAGTAGCTCTGTATGTTCTGTGCATGGTTGTGTTGTAACAGAAAATAGAAACATTCGCCGATAAAATACTATCTGCGGCTAATCTGGCTAATCTTCTTTGTATCCTGCTTTGTATCTAGCCTAGTGATGACGCGCTACCGTTCGACATGCGAACGCGTACAGTGTCGCGCGCCGTGTGAGATTCGATTTGTTTCGCTTTTGTTTGATTTTTTTTTGTTTTGCCAAATCGAAAGAAGACATGACAAACTTAACAATTTATGCTAACGATGCTACAAACGCGATGCACGATTTGTTGTTGATCCCCGCTGGTGTAACTGGTACAGTTGAAGGATGATGATGCATTGAAGCCCGGTCGTGTGCTGATGGCCGATGCGTATGACGTGATGCGATCCGCAATTGTTGTCCTTCGTGGAGACGACTCCTCATAATGCGAAACGTACGATGCTCTAGCCGCCACATTCTCACATTGTATCGATGAACTCTTGCGGATATTCAATTTTCCACGACTCTTTCCTTTCGGTGCACGTTTCGCGGTCGTGGGTTTTGTTGGCATAGTGGTTGTTAAGTGGTGGATAGTGACGATTTTACGTGTAGGGGGTTTATGTGTAGTACATGGTTGTTGTTTTTGTCGGTTGATAGTTTTATTTTTGGTTTTGGATCGGGACATACGGTTGTTCCACGATGGATGTAGAATGGGGTTGGGTGGAAGATATCGGGGAAAGAGTTGTTTCGGTTGGTGGTGATTGAAAGGAAAACAAAACGTATGTATTAGAGTAGAGATCGCTTACGCTTACGTGGTTCTAGAACATCGGATCAGAAACTATTGAAAAGTAGAAATTATGCAAGCGTTTTAAACAGAGGCATAGAGAGGCAGAAAGAGATCAACTGCAAAACGTGAAACTGTGGTTAGAAGCAAGATAGCAAATGGGCTCCTGCTGGCAAGCGAATCTATTAATGCGGTAGCGTATTCCTTAGGGTACATTTGTGTGTTTATATTCCCCTCGAAAGCAAATTCTTTGGTGCTTGTTGGATGGTATTTCGTTTCGGTTATGGAGAACGCGCTTGACTCATTACATAGTTATCACAGACTAAATTATATAGCTACGCTCAACAAAAACAAAACCTATTTGCTTATCTCTTTGCGTATGAACATGAAGATATAGCAGAGCATGATCGCGCTTTTGAGCCGCACAGTTTCGATTGCCATAAAATGTATTTACACGTGGGCCTTTTTCCCTCAAAAGAACAGCGTTGGCCTGCGAGCTTCCTAATCATTGATCTTGTTTTGTACATATCTTTGTACAGTATTTACATTCTCTACCGAATTTCGTTTCAAAGTTTATTACACATGTAATTAACAGCTATTAAGACTGGACTGGTAAAAGATATCTGCCATCGGCAGATGCAGCTAGCTCACGGCTATTCCCCACAAAGCGAATGCATGGTACATTGTTTACCATTTATTGGTTGGGAAAATTATGGAAAAAAAACTATCCCGACGATTGCAGTTTTTGTTTTGCTTCATATATCCCATTATCGTAAGCCCTGGTAAGTGCAGCCTCGCTAAGCGACGTAAAGCTATGTATATTCTATACTATATGCAAATACTATTTATCATCAGTAACGATCGTAGTATAGCAAGCGGACTGACAATAAACTGGGTGTGGTGGTGTACATGCACATGGGATGGTAAAAGAAAATGAAGGCAAGTAGTTTGAAGTATGATATAACTTGGCTATTGTATCTTATTTACTAGCTGTTATTCTTGTAACGGATCCGTTGTCCTGTTGGTTTTGCTGATGTATGCAATACCATCACTAGTCGATGGATGCTTACAGGCTCGTGTGCTGCTCACCGAGACTTGGTCGCGAAGGTATGTATACCATCAGTCAAACGGAACAGAAAAACTTATAAAACCTACACACTCCACACACTTTGCTGGAGTCATGGAGAAATGTCTTAAAAAACTTTAAACAAAAAGGAAGAACAAAACACTTTTACGACTCTCTTCCGAAAGAATATAATTGAAACGTTTAAAAATATACCGTGTGAAAGTGTACTATCAAAAACGCAAAAATCCGCTGCTTGTGGTGGTGAAAATTGTAAAGTGTGTAGTTCTGTGAGAGAGAGAGAGACAGTGTGTGTGTGTGTTTTTTTTTCTTTTTTTTCAGTAGTCTAGTTCGTCTTCCTCATCGTCACTACGGCATAGAAGTTTGCTATAAAATACAGGGAAAAAGAAGAAGCACTTATGAGCATCATCAGCGAGTAGGATGTGCGGAGTTGGTAATTAACGGAAACGGGAAAAAAAGATGGTAAATACGTTCTGTAAAAAGTACTCGAAACAGGGCTTGCATGAGACAGGGATCGAAAGACGATTGGGTGAGCTGTTTTTGGTGTACTTAACGACGTGTCCTTCTCTTCGGTGTTTTAATACTTTAAGACACAATTAAACTGTTTTCCGCACAAAAAACCCCTAAACGATCGTCTCATCTTGCAAGAGAAGCATGTTACGAGATGTCTAATGATAAAAAACATTAAAACAAATCAAAATCGAACTTATTCAAACAGGTATGTCTCTCACGGGTTCTATTGCCCGGTGACAGGTAGTAGTTTCTGCATTAAAAGATAGTAGTGGTGCAGGTGTTCATTTACAAATACATCGCAAATAGTACATTAGTGGTAAAAGAGTAAAGGCGATAGAAGAGAGCAAAGAATCGGATAGGAATGGTGAATATCAATGAAGTACAGAGCAGAAAGGGGGCAAAAATCATAAAACAAATACTTAATTGATTAACACACAAACGCGTTTGCGCACACATACATCGAGGGAGCTATGGCGAAAGGGTTAGAGAAACGTTGTTTAGACAGTTGTGAGGTGGTGAGGTTGAACGGTGCTCGTGTAGCACTCGGCCACAGTCGGATCAGGTTCCGATCGTAGCGAATGTATTGTGCGAACAGTTCGAAAGGATGAAAAACGCACAAACTGCGTGTTCGTTTGTTGGTGCACTAGTGAGGATGTAGGCGAGGTGTGTAGGGCGATAAACCCCTAGTTCCTATTCGGTGATCTAACTCCAGGCAGCAGTGTGTGTGTGTGTGTTTGAGTGTGTCTCTTAACTTAATGATGCTATTGTGTATCTCCGTGTGTGGGGCAATGAAGATGTGTGGAGTTTTGATGGCCCTCTTTGGGGTACTGGCGTACTACGGGAGTAGTACACCAGCAACACGGAAGCCATGCATTACTGTCTACGGGACTTACTTCTCTTTCGTAGGATACTTCTCCGCGTAGACCCGAGGCGACTTGTGGCAGGCTTTATCACAGCAAGGACAATACCAGTAGCTCAGAACACCGATTGACACAGCGAACAGCACGTTCGGTATGATCAGCGATAGTATCAGGTGCTTCAGATTGTCATCCCAGGAGTAGCGAGCAACTACGATTTCTGGGTAGGCACGACTGTAGTAGCAAGGGAACGGTTCTCCAACGTGCGAGTAACTGTGTGTGGAATGGATCATACCATTAGCTATTGCAAGTTTCCTCCCCTGTGAGCTACCTACCCGTACTGTTTAGCAAATTCGGAACAGTTGACCCGCGGTGGATACCCGCAACCTTCGGTGTTGACGAGAAACTTCGTATCCATCACATCCCACTCGATGCTGTCGAGATCTCGCGGATGTTGGTGCCATTCGTGGAATGCTACCTTGGTGTAGTTAACCAGCAGCTGATGACACCGGATGGCGGCGGTCGTACAACCTTCCCGGCACGAGCTCCACGTACAGTTGCGCATACCTTCCGCGTACACATGATCCGTCACAACGCACGTCACCGGTATGGGATCGTAATCTGCCACGATCGTCGATATTGCGGGATCCACCACAAACGGTATCAGAAAGAGAAATGCAAATACAGACAGAATAGCTGTGGTGCCTGCAGAATAGAGAACATGAGTGAGTTTTATAAGATGCAAATAATGTTTGTCTGACTGCAAGCAAGACCACCTACCTAGGCAAAGCGATGTGTAGAACTTAGCCTTATCCAGAAACTCGGCAATGAGCTCCTCTCTGGTGGGCGGTCTGCCTTCCCGATTCGAATCGGTGATACTTTGTCTGCTGTGTGTGAGACTCGCCTTGCTGTTGTTCAAGCTGGGTTTGCTCATGGTTAAGCTGGGCGCTCCCGACAGGGTCGACGAAGACCCACGGATATCGTTGATCGAACGCATGGTGTGATTCTAGCGTACTGTCGTATGCGCCCTGTTGCTCTGCTTACTGCACACTGACTTCGCACTCCGGTTTTTGTGCTGCTTCAGCAATTATCTGATGGCTGAAGTGTCTTATCGTGAGCTTAACTTGTCATTGGCAGCCTAGATTTGTTGTTTTTTTTCTAACCTTCTGCTTTCTTTACTGTTCAAGCATATTTTGTTACTAACGTGGACTTAACGGCTACAAAACGGTAGATCGGCTACCGCGACTGGCTGAAGGATATAAAAGTCGAAAATCTTGCCTTGTGTGTTGCAGCAGCTCAACTTGTGATGCTCGTATTGGTTCGAACGCTCTGCAACACGATCGTATCATTTACAGTTTGCTGGTAGTTTGAAGCCGCGCTCTGTGAACCAATTCGTTCGCTTTCGATCTAGCAATTGTAGTAGTAGTAGTAGTTTTTGTAGTAGTAATAGCAGTGTTTGCTAATTTGCTTGTCTTTATTACGCGTTGGTACTAAAATAGTGTTCTATATGTTCGGTGAAGCATTACAATCTGTGTTCGCTTCCTGCTCTACAGTCACGCATTCCTCTATCTTGTTTTGGTTTACGGAGTGAACCGCGGCGGGTTCAATCTCCTTGTCGATGATCCAGCGTTTTGTTTCTCTCGTTTTCGATGGTGTCCTACACCACTGCAGTGTCACTCCAGTGGCCAATTTCCAGCCTGGCCAATGGCGACCGTACACGAATGTACGATGTTGTTGTTCCTGCCACTAGCCAACAATATCCGGACGCTTCTGTATGATGTCCGCCGTTGTTCGAGCGTACGTCCGTACGGTATCTCGCTCGTCATCAATTTACGGGAGTTGTTGTTGACAATTAAAATATCATTAAACGGGTTTTGCTCATACTTGTCGATGCACCTTCTTTCCGCCGCTGATGGAACGCCTTTCCCTTTCGCACTCTGCTTACTTCTTCTTTCCCCGGGTTCGGTTCGGTTACAAATTGGAACGTATTGTTTGCTAAGTGTTCGCTAACGCAAGGCATTGATGCATCGAAGGATGAACAAGATTGTTGAACCAAGTGTGTCACGTTGGTAAAATTACATATTACTTAACAATATAATGGGGAATCGACGGAGGAGTGGGGTTGAAGGGGAGGACGGTTAGTACGTCATCCACTGGCCCATTCGTGTGTGGGTGTGTGTGTGTGTGTTTAGCGCTTATCTAGTTATTGGTTCGGTAAAGCCAATGTGTTTGCACAACCTCCAACCAACACCAGTTCATAGATCGGATGAGTGCCAACTATGCTAGCCGGTTCCTCGCTTGTATTATGATGAGTTGTATACTGTTGGTGCATTTATAGCGCTGTGCTCCATCAATGCTCTATGGCATTGGCCAAGTTCCGATGGTACCTTCCTTCAATTGTGCAACACTTGGTGGCAGTTTGTTGAGATCCCCTTGCGACGTTTTGTGACGTTTTGTGCGCTGGATCAGAGTTCCTCCTTAAGGTCCCAACGGTGCATCATTAGCACTGCACACTGGCAAGCATACTAAAGTAGCAGTGGATGTCACACTGAACGGATTGCGAGGCGTAACAAGCTTTGGCCGCTTTTCATGCAAAACTCCTCCGCATGAGGCGTATGTGGCTGAATGTGTTTGGGTGTTGGAGTGTGTGTGTGTGTGTGAGTATCGCAAAAGATCGTTAAGGAAATAACACGTGTTACAATAACAACGGGATAGTAGACATAGGCTCTCAGGCAGGGGAGGGAGACGATAGACTGAAGAATACCGATTATCACTCTGGCCGGAAACGGTTTAGTGTAGAGAAAACACACCCGATTGATGAACTGGACTATCTTCTTGCAGGAGAGGAATGCCTGCAAATGGAAACGAGAAAATGTGTGGAAAAGAAAACAAAACAACAAACGGTAGCATCAGTAAAAAGGCGTACGCGAGCGTTAAATGGCTAGATAACAACAACAACAACAACAACGTAACAGAATGAACTAAGAGGGCTTGAAACACGTTAACAAATGGGGGATGGGGTTAAATAGGGGGTTAGAGCATGTGAGTAAATGACATCATCACCAGCTAACACCACCAGGTCGTCGTTGTGGCCTGCAGAACGAAAAGCAGCCCTCCGGGGGATATTGCGAACGTGACGTAACGAACGGGAGAGTTTACTGTGCCACCCAGCAGCACTTTCAACTAATTGAAGTGGACGTAAGGTGATAATATTGGTCCGCTTTAAACGTACGTCCTTCGGCCTCGCTCGCAACGCGTGAGTTCGGTGAGCCCCGAACGGTGAGTTCAATGCTGGACGTTGCCAGGAACCAGTACAGATACTGCTGGTGTCTGTGCGACAACGATTGGCACCACCATTGTTTTCAGGCAGCAAATTCTCCCGCACGTTGCAACACACATACTTCCGTTGACGGAGGTGGAGGAGGTGCTTCTTTCCGTTGGCTGGCTGGACCATGGCTGGTGGGGCTGGGCAACACTCGGTATGATAACCCGTGTTTCGTGTGTCCTTAACGCTTCCCCGAAGAGGAACGTTAACGCTATACTAGCTAAGTGTTAGCCCTAGAGTGGTTCAGGCACTAGGTTTTTTTTTAAATTTCCATCAGGATGATAAAGGCTTTGCGCTAACGAAAGACGATAACTATAACGAAACGAAATGCAGGCAAAATATACAAAATAACAAAATAAAAATAAAATGATTGAAAGTAGGAAGTTATAGAAAGGATAAGATAGCGCGCTCGACACTGCCAGAGGTCGTTTTTTTTAAAGGCGGACAGAGAGTGTTTTGGTTTCCGTTTTTTTTGCGTTTGTTTTGAGGACAGATACTAAGATGAAAAGGGTAGCAAGAAAGTATGAATCGCAACGCCTTACGTGATGGATCTCAGAGAGCCATAACGGAGTCTCCACCTCCACCGCCGTCACCGGAGTTGGCTTTGTCCTGGTTCTTGGCGCCCCCGTTAGCCACCACCGGGTTCTTATCGCCACAACCGACGAACCGCATCCTCGCATCATCCCCCACCTGGATGGTGCGCTGGCAGAAGATGAGCGTCACGCAGGAGACGGCGAACAGTATCGTGGGCACGAAGAAACCGACGATAAACTGGCGGTAGGTCGTTTCCAGATCGAACCGTGCCACCACCTGCTGCATCTTGCTCTTGGAGTAGTAGCACGGGAACCGGGCCCGTGCATTATGGTCGGTACCGTCCTTGCCGAACTCCTTCAGGAACTCCTTACACTCGTCCTGCAGCGTGTTGACGCAACCCTCGAGATTGATCATCAGCCGGCTCTCGTTCGACAGGGTAAGGTCCTGTTCCAGTGGCGCTATCACCTTGATCGGTTTCGACACCGCGTAGTGCAGATAGCTCAGATAGGTGAAGTTGGTCAGATCGGTAAGCTCCGTTTTCTCCAGCACCGACCCGTTCACGCAATCGATCGCTTCGATGCCGAGCGAGGTGTTCTGGATGTTGTAGCACGAGGACATGATCACCTTGTCCTCCGCCTCGTTCCACACCTCCTGCTTCGTTTCCATGTCTATCGCGCTCGAACATTGCGAAAGATAAACTTTATCTCCACTTAATAAGATCATGTTCTTGTTTCTGGTCGGTATGTCGACGCAACGACGATCGCAATTATATGGAGTTCTTATCTTTCGACATGTTCCCCGGTTACACGAGAACAGCCCCGTTATGTCGATGCAGGTAATTTTGCCCCGGCGCCCCGAACACTTGAGCGGTGGATCCGTGTTCTTGAACACGCACTCGAACGCATCCGTTATGTTGATGCACATCCCGGCACTGCAGTTAAACGTACCGGTCAGGTTTTTGCACTCGTCCGCAATACAGCGTGACTTTTTCGCATTCTCCTGATCGATACCGTAACACGTTTTATTCGCCGAGTTCGTACAGTTCGTAAACAGCAGGCTGCTGCCATTCATGCGCAGATGCACATAGATCTGGATGCACGCCCCGGACGTTTTGCTGAGGCACCACTCACCGCAGGAACCCCACTCGCACGCATCCTGGTTGAGGGCGCGCGTCGTCGTACACATGACCGGCGTTTCATCGATCCCACTCTTGAACGCGCGTGACGACGGCATATAGATGGCGACGGTCAGATACACGATCGCGACCGTACTCAGCACGAACGTCAGCTGGCAGACACAGATGACGCCGCAGATCCGAGTGTCCTGCGGCGGTATGATCAGATCTTCTTCCGGGGTTGGTTTTTTCTTGCCCATCGTTGCGGCGTTTGCTGGAGCAGCTCACTCGTACGGGCTGATTAATGATTTCGTACCACAAAGATGCCCTATGCTCCTGTGCAACACTGTCTCTACGTTGTATAGGTTAAGATTTTTTTTGGGGTTGACCTACACTAGAGTAAAGCTCTACGCACGATGGAGATGGAAGAAATGTTAATGTTATTGGTTCAAATTATATACACAATCTACAACGAACAGAATGTTCGATTTCGCGATACGCAGCAAAAGAGCAAGCTCTCCGTAGGGAAACGTTACATCTTTTTCCATCATTGTAGATATGTGTGTAATTTAAACCACAATCATAAACCACGGGGAACAATTGTACGCAAACTGTGTATGTTTCCTTTTTTGTTTTCCACCTGAAAGTGTCGTGTACATTTGTTGTTGCGATCCCCGTTTTGTTCTATTTCGGGCACACGTTTTTAATTGTGAAGATCGAGTTCCCAAAACCAAATTTTCATTACCTTGTTCCGACCGTCCTCAGTGGTGTTATCTATTCCCAGACATCGGGCCGCCTACGACGGGATACGGCAGCAGTACACGGCTTTTCACACCGCGGGAAAGAGCGTCTGTGTCACACGGGGGTAAAAAAATACTATTTGTCGGTACAGCTGCACTTTGCGGACAGCCACTGCGGTATTTTGTGCTCTCGTTCGTTCCCTTTCGCTTCGTTTAGTGATGATGGTTCACGATTCGAGTCCCACTCAATGCCTCTCTTGTCCCTTTCACTCTCTATCTCTTTCGCTCTATCACACGATTACACTTCCCTCTCCCGCTGCTATTGAACGGATTTTTTCTTTCGCTGCCTGTGTCACACACGATGTGAAAAAGTTCATTAAAATATATCGCTCGCTCTTTCGCACCGCTCTAATCCACACAGTTCCTTGTGGGCCATGCAGGTACTTCCCTTTCCATGTGGGAACCTTTTCCACGAAAACTTTTCAACCATGTGTCCCGTACATGCTTCTTTCTTTGTTTGTTAGCTACAATCACGTCACAGCATTTTTTTGGTTCTGCCTCTGCAAACAATTCGCCAACCGTTCACCACTTAGAAGTTTGTAGTAAACGAAAATTTCACTCAATCGATTCGGCTGCACACTGGGAAGGATGAGAAAAATCAATTTTCATGTCAAAAGCGAAGCTTTTCGTGTTTAAGCTCGATTCACACAAAATGGTTCAATCGCGATTCCATAAAAGCTGAAGACTTGTAGCAGTTTTTACTGAGCAGTGGACATATAACCTTAAATTCACTTTAAAACAGGAAGTTCCTTCTTTCCGTAACACTATTTCTTAGTTTTTAAACCACACAAACACACACACGCACGCACGCATCCACACAAACACACTCAGGTGAACAAGTGACTTGCGGAAACTATGAAGGTTTCTGCAGTATCCCAACCAAACGCAAGATTCGATTCGGTTTTGTTTTATTAGCGAACCACTCGAATCTAGCACTTTTCACTTTGCACTGGTACCGTTACATTGGAACTACAATTACGGTGCAGGTTCGATATTCGTTTCCTCCCAATCTACACTGCGCTGCTGGAACGATGACGAAGTCCTACCGCACTCGCTTCGATCGTCATCTACCCTATGAATGAAATTGCTGCCCAAAGAAAATGAGTAAAATTTTCTCACTCGAATGTTCCTCCGGCGACCGATTGCGATGGCGGTGGTGCGCAGGCCCGTGACGGAAAAGCTCGCGCCTCCATACATTGCACAGGCAGCAGAGTTTAGCATATTTTGACAGCTCACAACTAAGAATTCGAATTTCGAACAAAAAAAAATTTCAAAATGCGCTATTAGAGTATGTGCGTGTGGTTAAATGATTAAATCAGTGTACTATCAGACGTTGTACTCGTAAACTTTAGTAATTTTATCGGAAACTGCTTGAAACGGTTTAATCATAATTATACGAGGTTATAATTCTATATAATATAGAATATAGTTGATAATATGATTGAACTTCAGATAGAGTTTCACATTCTATCGTTGTTTTTCAAGGCGTTTTAAGTCGCCTAAAAATGACAAATTTTGATTACGCGAGCACGTGTTCGATGGAGCCGCCTGGTGGTTTATCATACATGTGGACGCTAGCAGTCAAATATGATGTAACATTATTTTGAAACACTACAGCAATAATAACGAGATGTATGATAACGAAACTTGATTAGATTTTTAAACATATCAACAATAATTGAGTGCAGGATATTATCTGTTTGAAACTGTTTGCACCTTCGATACGTTCCTGCTTGCACGCGAAGTTGTACACAAATGTCAAGTTCACGAGGTGGAACACAGTTTTCCCTGTCTCTTTGTTGTTGTGATGCGCGAATCCTTTTTTGCGTATCCTGTCAAAGCGGGGCTCAACAGGAAGCTTTCGGAGAGTCGGAGAGTTGGCTCACGGTTCCGCGGTACTGCGGGAGAGCCATATATCCTGCCACATCCTGCTCGATTGAGCCGTTTTTCCAGAGCACGGAACTGCCAGAACGCACCAGCAGGGGTCAGTCGCTGTTCAGTACGTGAGAACGTTCAAATGTGATAATATCCATAAGCTATGTGTTTAGGGAAACTTTAGTTTTCTTGTTTGATCAGTTGTACATAGTGCACAGCATGCAATAAACGGGGGACATTGTACTACAATGGTTAGCAGATGAGTGATGAATGCAGGAGAAGCACGGTCTCCAATGGGAAAAAGTTACGGTGTGAGGTTGGTTTTTCGGTGCGGTGATACAGTCCCAATTCTGGCAACCAGCGACGGTGTGCAATCTTACGGATATGCTCCTTACGCACGCACATAGACACACACGCTCGTTCGCATACAAACAGGCTCCCCAGAAGGATTGGATGGACGATGATATTCCAGCACGGTGTACGGTGTAGTGATCCTGGGAATTTCCCTCAAGCAGAGGAAGTGTCTTGTTGTTTTTCCGTTCCATCTTTAGTGTACCGATTGTAAGGAGCGAGTGTTCCCAATGTCCAGTGCCCGTACCTAACCTTCAGCCATGTTCGTGTGTCTTCCACTACGCATCGTGCTGCAGGGATAGCAAGAGCTACCGTCACCTACACTTCAGTTCCATTCAGTTGTAAAAGCGACCAATATCGATGGGGAAGTTTTCGTAACCTTTCCCTCCCGAGAAAAAAAAGAACTTACCACCGTGACAGGAGTTGGTTTATATTCTGCTCGTTTCTTCGTTAAAGATTCCACAACCAGCAAGGTTGTGTCCCCCAAAGGCACGGGATAATGCCGCGGAAGAAAGCAAGTGTTGGTGAAAAATCAATTTCTGTCTTGCTTTGCGTCGATTCCCCATCGCTCCAAAGTTTTTGCAAAACGAACCACAGCGAGACAAAAGCGAATCGGAAGCAGTGTTGTACGTTTACTACTTTTTTTTTTCTTTCTCTCCCAAGTTTGTCCATATCCTGCCGGAATCTGGAGTTTCAGTCATGTACCTCGTCGGTCGGTTGGGAGGATGGGAGTTTGATTGTGTCACTCGGGTGGGGGTTGCCTTTTCATGCTAAAACGTCATTTTGATGTAATGCAAAACTCTCGTCTCAACCCACACACACACACACACACTCAACCGGGTGCCACCGGTTGGTTCTGGTTGGCCACCGCGTAGCCTTATTTTTGAAGCATTTTTTAAACTTTGCTGCAAGAAAAACCAATCACTTCCACAAACGACAACGGCTCGGTAAGAATCTGCATTAGTTCGTTTGACACGCAACACGGGTATAGCGGGCGCAGGCTGCAGGGTGGACATAATTCATCCAAGCGGAACTACTCGGAACATAAGACCGGGACTGTTTGTGTGTTTTTTTTTTGTTTGCATGGTGCTCTCACTCCCTTTCTCTGTCGTACAAATTACTCCAACACAGGATGACTGGTGCGTGAATTTCTTATACGGAAATGGGTTGGAAAGGTTGCACGTTTAAATTGACCTCCATGATTTGCGTGTTTGTGACGCAAAATATATAGATCGGTTGCGGGCGTTTCGTGTTCAGTAGCTTGCACAGTGCACAGTTCCAGTATTTCGAGCGAGAAGTAAAAATCTCAATATACTTTTCACTCTTGTGTGCAAGCTTGTTTTAAACATAAAATACGTTTGTATTTCAAAATAGTCAATCAAATGGAAGAGGACATTCGAGATGGAGTCACTGCTACACTCCAAAATCCAAAAGGTTCAAATGTCATCGTCACCAGTGTGGCAGGGTAATTGTAACCGAGTTGATTCTTGTCCCCAAAACGAAGAATGCGTCACTGCGGGAAGGTGAAGGTTCCCAGACCATTTCCCAGACCAGTGTGAGTGTTGTGCATCGTACAGTCACTCACGTAATAATCCCTTGCGTGTACACGTGTGTTTGATCATCACGAAACGTCACGGAACTTGTTCCGATACGGTCCAAACCGTGGAACCAATGGGCCGGATCGAATAAAGAGCTTGTTAATAATTTAAAGTGTAAACTTTGGAGGTTACAAAAGGATATGATTCCTTCTTTTTCCTTCTTTTCACTCCTTTTTACCTTCCTCTCGTTAGCCTTTCGATCGACATTATGTGAAGCGCACGAGAGGGATGGAAAATCAGGCAAAAATTTGGATATCTACATATTGGTACATAGAACCACGTGCGTGCGATTGTTTGTCCCTGCGAGCGAGCGTGTGTGACTGTGTGGACCGTATCAACGTTTCTTTCCAACTTTTTCTATTCCCCAAATCAATAAGACACAACTACACGCCAGCAAATGATACGGTTCGGTGGGGAATGACTTTAACGTGCCCGCCAGCAAAAAGGGTAGAAATATGGGTGGGAAGAGCAATACAACACAGATAAATAAAATTATTTATAATTCAAAATCACAGTGAAACACACATGCAATAGTGTTATGTAAAGGCCGGCAGGGAGAATGAGTGTGATGGGGCCGGCAGTAGCAGTAGTAGCAGCAGCAGCAGAAGTAGCAGCAGCAGAAGCACCTACCGCCGAATCGTAAAGGATAAAGTGAAACAGTGAAAAACGACGGCAGAAAAAAAAAACACACACACACACACCATTCAAGCAGGATCGGTCCAGCGCCCGGCAATGGTGGCCAAAGTGTGGTAGCGAACTACATTCCCATTCGGAGCATGCAAAGAACAAAGACACACACATAGGACTTTGTACTTGTGCATCTCCCGGTGTTCGATTGGTGTTCCTCGGTGGAGTCCTTCGGTACCGGTGCGGGGAAAGGCGAGGAACACCGAACCGAGGTGGCCAAATGGTTGTGGCAATCGTCGTAAGGAGCGTGCGAGTGGCAGCCTCACTGTAGAGCAGCTCACTGGGCGGGTCGGGAACTAAGCGGCGTGTTAGTATACTACCGTGTGCACTAACTCTCCTACTATCGACTGTCGGGGGTTTCCTGTGTGAGTGTGCGCGCGCGTGTAGATAAATATAGTGTGTTCCGATGGATGTGGTGCCAGCCATCCTGCGACGGGTGCTCAAGAACGAACCGTACCAGTGACATTAACTGCAAAAACAACGCAGCAACGAATCAACAACAACATTGCCGAGAATCGTCGCCGAGGTCACCGTCAGCCGACCGCCGTAGTATCATAAACGTCAACTCAATTGTGTGTGTGTGTCTGCGTGTGTGTGTGCTCCGTTTCCGACCACCAGCCAGAAGACCAGAAGAGTGAAGAAAAATTCGCACAACACACGCGGATCCGGTTGCTTTTTTTTTCTTTTATTTGCATTTTTCTTCCTTTCACCTACTTGTGTCCTTTTCCGTTCGGTGCGTTCTAAGTGTAGGTTTTATTTAGTTTTTCCTACACCTCCTTCACCTTCTCCTTGATTCGTCCGCAACGGGCCCAACCATTTTGCCAGCGGTCCGTGTCGGTTTCGCCCTTGCAACACGGAACGACCACCAAGCACATGCCACATCTGACGCGACATCCTGGAATAATAACGCCCACCACCCACCGGTCAGGTGGGTGCAATAAACACGGCCCCACGCGAACCTAGTGCTGTGCGGAAAATGTACGTGCGAACAATCCATGGGCATGTCGTTTCCGTTTTCGTAAGAAATTGTTTCGATTGGTAAGGCAGAAGGTGCCTGCGGTAAGGTACTGCGACAGATTGTGTAGGTGCCTCCTCGTACCAAGTGTACGGATGTATGATGGATCCACCTCCATCAGGGTGATCCAGAACAACGGCACACCGTAGTGAGTGAGTGATAGTGGTTGTGTGCGAAACGATCCGCAACAAGTCGAACGATCGATCGATCGAGAGGTACACACGGGAGGCTTATTGGTGGACACGGACACGCAGAAATCCCTCCCCCCCCTCCCACCACCCCGCCTCCCACCAGGCCATTAGAAGCAAAGGCACACGCGCACGCAACGTGAAGTACAGCAGTGCAGTATATCAGCCCCGCGTAAACGTAGTCGGTCCTGCAGGCAGTAGATATGGATGAGGAAATCGTCGAACGTACACTGCGCGAAAAGGCACTGTTCTATACTACCGCCTTCTTTATCCTGCTTGGCACCTTTAGCCTGTTCGCTTTCCTGTTTCTCGTACCGTTCGTGATCGAGCCCGCATTCCAGACCATTTTCATGCAGTTCGATGAGTCACCGGCCCTGTGCGTGACCGCCTACAATGAGCATCTGTACGGGGCCAAAAACTGCTCCTGGGCGTCGTGTCGCGAAGGCTGCACCAAGGACATCTACGAGTGTCAGCAGATACGCGTCAATTACAAGACGGCCGCCCAGCTAGCGGCGGCCGCCGCTAAGGAGGCCGCCGGTGGTGACACGCACGGTACGGCCCCATCGCACCTGTCGTCCCCGGGTCAGCCGGTCCAGTCGACGGCGCCGGCGACGGCGGTGATCGCTTCAACAAAAACCACTGGTGATAGTAGCATTAGTAGAGAGGATAGTAGAGATAATAGTGTAGCTAGTAGTACCAATAGCGTAGGCAACCCGGCCAGCAGACAGCCGATCAGTACGTCCGACGGTACGTCAGCGGCGGGCCGGTCGGCCGGTACCAACAGTAGATACGGTACCGCACTGAGTCGCTTCGAGCGTGCGATCCGGGCCGATTACGATTATGGCGATATGCTGGTGGAGAACAGCAACAACGGGCTGAACGGTGGGTTCGGCGATCCGAAGAACGGCTTCATCAGCTCGATCATCGACGACGAGAATGCGTTCATCGAGTACCCGGAGGAAATGACCGGCCTGATGGGTAACAACTCCGAATGGTACTTCACCGGTGCCCGGCTCTACCCGAACGTGAAGGGCTGTGGCTATCCGCCGATGCTGAACTGCACGATCTGGACGAAGAAGTACTGGACGATCGGGACGAACTTTACCTGCTACTATTCGCGCGTCGACCCAGAGCTGGTGATCAGCGATCTGGACATGTGGCAGAACACGCTCAATCTGGTGTACGCGATGGCCATCCCGATACCGTCGTTTATCATCTCGGTCATCTATCTCGCGTTCGCGTACTTTGTCATCTTCAACGAGGATGAGGAGGCCGCCCTGCTGGACAAGAACGGGGAGGATGAGGTGGGTGAGGACGATCTGCCCGAGACGGACGAGGGCAACGATAACAAGATCAACAACGAGAACGAAGTGGAGGTGACGGCGAACCACATCAACGAAAAGCAGCAGCAGCAACAGCAACAGCAGCAGCAGGATTCGATGGACGAGGACAATGTGCATACGACGACCACTACACCGATCCAGCCACTACCGAACGGTACTGCCAATTCCATCAACAACACCAACACGACGGCGACCACCAACACGAACGGTTCGTCCAAACCGATCACGCCGAACTCCACCTCCGACCTGAACTCGTTCGGCCATCAGCTGAAGGTGAAGATGGCTGACGAAATGTCGCGCGAAAGCATCGATGGCGGTTTGCTTTCGAACTCGGCATCCTTTCAAGGGTTAGTAGTCTGCTCACTGTTTTCTGTGTGTGTGTGTGTTCTTTTTTACCTTTTTAGGCTTTTATGTTCCGTTTGTTGTTTTCTTTTTCTCTCCACCCAAAGTTCAGTCTTCCAAATGACTGTCTTCCGCATCGGAATGGTATTTAAAAATAAGTCAAATAATGTCTTCCCGGTTTGGGTTGGATGGAGCATTGTTACGAAACCACCGTTACGAACCGCTTCTGTCAGCATTGGTTTGGAATGTTTCAATATTGCTTGATGTACGGGGTAAATTCCACGCCCGTCATTCTACATTAATAGGCTGGGACGGTTGTAGCCGTTAGGTGTCGCTGCTAGGTTATGGAAGTGCCAACAGCCAGCTGTTTTATGGTGCATAATTGCGATATTCCATTTGACGTGGCTTCTGTTCATTTCTCCGTCGGTATTCCAATTTTTTGCTTTCTGCAAAAAAACCTCACTTTCACGAATGCATATGCCTCTTGGAATTTGAACCAGCTTGGTGGTAGTAGTAGACAGTGCGAACAATAATAGTAGTAGTAGTAGTAGTAGAAGTTCCAATCCTGATGGTGCAGAATGTGTCATCGATCAAAGGTTTTTGCGTGCCGTCGGTAGTGGGCAACGAGCGGGAACGATGGAGGCCAAATTAGCGGTCGCCAATGGGTTAGCTCAACGATTATCGATTGCACACAACTGGTGCCCGCCGTTCTAGTGGCGCCGGGCTAGAATTAACCCCCTTCGGCTGCCCCATTTACGGCTTGCGGCATTGCCAAAGACATGGTGCATTTGTCCCACTTGCAGCGAATGTGCCACAGAATGTGTCGACGTTTTGTGGGTAGGGCCGTAGCGCAGCGAATGCAATTTTGAGGCGGATTTTAATTCAATTTTTGGCGCCAAATTTTTGGCCAACCCACCGAAACTTGATGCCTGATTTGCATGTCATCGTTGTCGTCGGTGTCGCTTTTATTGCGATACTGCCCGACATTCGCCTCTCGTAATCATACGCCACACTTGACGGCACTCGCCAAGAATAAGCGATTGAATTGGAACGGTGCCCAACCATCTGGGCACGCGAGATTGTGTAAGGTGCACCTCATTGCATTTTCACGACATTTTTGGAAAACCACGGTGTATCACGTGCACGTGTGTGTGCCAATGATTTTTAATTGAAAAGTATCCTCCCGGATTATTTGGTACCCATTCGTTTCTGTTGTGAATGCTGATATTAATAGTTTATCAGATGCGAATTGTGTTAGTATGTTTTTGGAACTGAACATCTTTTAATATGTATTATTCTAAAAATACTCATGAATCTCCGACAATCGATACAGCTTAATCGAGTCTCTGTAATTCTTGAACATCTTCGTCATCGATCAAACTCTTCAAGTTTCTAATAAAATCTTCTTCCATACACTTCTATTATTTTCCAATTTTTTAGTATATAGCAGAGGTCGTCAATTTAATGTTTTTTTTTTTTAAGATTTAAGAAGGTATTGTCTATATGCTAATTTTAATGAAGCTTATGCCCAACAAATTCAACATATTGTAGATTCAACATTATGATAGTTGGCTGCCGATATTTGGAATAATGTAATTTAATCTGTCACTCTTGCGATTATCTCTTCGTTCGAGATGTGGGCCCCACGTGACCGCTTAATAAAACCACCACTGTACCGACTGTTCAAGTTAACTTTGTTGATTTCACCACATAATGTATCCTGGGCATCTTTCCAAATCCGTTGGGATTTTTTCGTCTCGATTACTCTATGCTACTTTATTATTTTTTATTTAAATACTGTAAGCACTCAAAAGCCTTTTAAAGGATTACTTGCATTAGGCATTAGGCATTTTTTGGTAAAAAGCAAGATATAATTTGAGATTTCATTCTGGAACAAAATGGTTCATAAAACACTAGACTCTTCGATTTCAATGATTATTTTATCACTTTTCAAAAGGGTCACAAATAACATGATTGGTAGATGAGACTTTTGTATCCCAAGGTTGTTATCTGATGTGTTAAAACTCAAGCTCAATGTTCTCTAGACAATGTTTAGAATAAGATAAGTGATCGTAAATGATGTTTTGTACACTTTGGCAAGAATGAATTGTTATTTCTCGTCAAAACATGGCAGAATTTGACATAACTCGAAATTTAGCCGGCTGTAGAGTCACAACAGACCCTTCCAAACAAGCCACCGCGAACTGGCAATAGGAGTTTTTCACTTAGTTTAGACGATTTTGTCTATTCCCATACTCCTGATCGCAATATTAGATCCCTAGTAGATTCCCTTCTACTAGAACGAACTTCTTCAGACTTCAGACTCAGAGGCAAATTCAGACTCAGAGGAAAGTATTTGTAATTTCGTTACTCTGCATCTCTCGCTAGCTGTATTGCCATTAGACGTATGGGACTCTCAATAGCACATAAGCTGATGTTTAGGATTTTATTCAAAACTCAAGATGAGTTTTAAATTGGGGTCAATTTTCTAAGATTTTGCTCAAAATGAAGACGATAAATTTTGAACGTATTATTTATATTTAAGTACCAAATTTCAAGGTTTTCAGATGTTCCACCACCATTTCACGTGAATTTATATGATCTTCTTGTTTCAAAAGTTTTATCGATCAATGGTATATAAGTTGTTGGAATTTTATGTTTATAGACTTTAGCAAATGATAAATCTCTTTAGATTCATGAACCTTTTGCGTGGAGACTCAGGATATGAAAAGACTCTACACTGAACATTTCTACGAATGACTCTCCTCAAATGATTCGTTAACCACAAAACTCGTTTTTCTTAAACTTTTTCATATTCTGTTTCCCATTTCTTACTTATCTTTTCATCAAACAGTATTAATAAGTGCATCATTTACCGAAATTCCTTAACTAAATTACTTCCTTCCTTTTGCAGAAACTTGAGCAAGACGATGACGACCAGTATCTCGACTCCGCCTGGTCCGATAGCCGCAGTCTGAAACGTCAAGTGCACGGTCTGGAGGACGTTAAGTTTAAATTTACTAAGTAAGAATCTGCTTATCTTATGATTGTTAAAGCGAACGCCTGGCGAACGAGCGGAACACTTCTAGCGGGGCACGGCATCACCTTCGGCACGGACGCTGCAAACGCTGCAAACGAATAAATCCACTAAACTTGTGTAACCATATATCATTCATGCGCATTCTAGCTAAATGACCACCAAATGGAAGGCATGCAAAGCAACAGCATAAAACGATTCGTGCACAAACCGAAGATTAGCAAAATGGCGCGGTTGGTGGGTGGAATAAAAAAAGACTAACAAAAACAACAAAACTGCACAAACACTGCACGAAACAAAAGCGCTACGCTCTCCCCCACACTGTTTGGGACTAATATTTAAGCTGTTTCTAAAACTAGCAAATGCGCCAATATATACACACTCACACACACTAGCATACACCCCGAACATCCCGAAACAAATCATGCCAAGCTTAGCGTTCGGTAATCGCAAGCGCAGGAACGAGTTTTGAACGCCGTATCCGTAGTTGTCGCTGCGTAATTCGAAGCAGGATGAAGTGAAAAAAAACAAGTAATAGGGCGCGCGTTTCATTCGGAAATGTTTACGCTATTCGCTTATTTTTTAAATTTAGATGTAAAACAAAACAAACAAACAAAAAGAAACCGTTTGCAACCGGGTAGCATTCGCGCAACAATTGCTTTTGTGCGGGCAAAAAGAAAATGGGCCAAAGAATGTTTTACTTTACCGCCACTAGTTTCGCTTGGATGGGAATGGGTTTTAAATGTAACACAGAGGTGCGGTGTATACGTTACGAATGTAAAAACAGGATCGCGATCTTCATTTGCTGCAACAGGAAACGTTCTTCGCCATTACGGTTTTCTCCGATTGTGTGTTGGTGCCGTATCGGAGCGATATTGTAGTGATCGATCGGAGCTGGTATTCACAACTCTATTGCCTCGTAGCTGAAGATGAACATAGAACAGTCACACACAAAACACGAAAGATGGTATCAAGCGTTTCAGGACGACTCACTATATTATTGGGCAACATTTTATTGCAATCCCACGGTTGGTAACATTACGATGATAAAGCAAGCATGAACTGTTGATAGATTTTTACCGAACTAGATACATTAGTATGAATAAGCCCACGGCAGTACGGGAAGGAAAGGTTAGGGAGAAGAAGAAACCAACAGCAACACACTGATGTAGAATAGATCAATAGCAGAAATTTGTAGTGCGCTAAAGGGAGACGAAGGAAAGGAAAGGTGAAAACTGGAAAATTGGATGGGACAAAAACGCATAATAATTATAGCCGCCAGTCAGGATAAAGTTTACAAAGCAAACGCAAAACGCGCCATTTCGTTGAAACTATCTATAAATGATGTAGCTAAAGAAGGTTTTATATAGAGCGAAAGAGAAGGCGTAGGAGAGATAGGAAAAGTGAGAGGGGAAATTAGCATATAAAATGGGCATCTAAATCATTTCGTAGACTAGGAAATCAGGAACATAATTTTTAAAACAAACGTTATATAGAAAAAAATGCTGTTAACGTCTCACTTGCGCAAGGGAACACTTTTACTAATTGGTAACTTTTCGTTTTTTTTTTGTATTATTTGTTTTTGTGTTTCCTTTCCTTTGTTTAAAACGGAATGCGCCATGGATTTGTTTTATTTTATCCGGATGGATTTTGGTCCCGATCCACCAAACGCTAAAAGACCGGGCGCCTCCATTCAAGATTTTACTGAACAGGAAAATTAGATGCAATATAATATTATTAATATCCTTTCTATCGCATGCTTCGTTCGTGAATGTGCTGAATGCGGATAAACTGCATTTTTTCACGCTTTAAAGTAACTGACCGACAGGCAAACAAAACGGTTGTAATACACAGACTATTTCTATCTATTTTTCTTAAGTGTTTTCGTTTTTCTTTTCATCCATCGCTTACAATCGAATGTGTGTGTGTGTGTGCCGTGTTTCAGCACTCACACCGATTGCCTGCAAGCGGGGAAAATAATGCACATTCGCTTACTTCGCCCCTTCCTTTCCCATTTTGTGACCGTTTCTGCTTATCTTTAAACGGAAAAATCCTTGTAAAAATGTCTGAAAATGAAATCAATCAAATAAAGAAAAAACAAACGCAAACAAAAGCAAAACTAAGCAACAAAAAGCACATAAAAATAGTTATAAATTTTCCAAATTTTAGCAAGCAAAGGAACAAACAAAAACGACAAGCGAATTACTGAGAACTAAAGAGTGAAAGAGTGAAAGAGAGAAAGAGAGAAAAAAAGCGAGCGGTTAGTAGGGAGAGCAAGAAAAACACAAAAGGCGGAATGAGCTCCGGCGGTGCATTGTGAACACTTACAGATGTTTAAAATCTCAAAAGCTTTGCTAGTTTAAAAAGCTTGATCACAAGTAATAAGAAAAAAAACAAAAACAAAAAAGGCTAGAATATAACTATTCATATTATAATGATAAAAGGCGAGGCCACGATGCATTCGGGGGTTGGAAGGTTAAAGAAAAAAAACCCAAAACAAAATGATACAAATTCCGCTAAGCTCATAAGAAATAGCTCATACTCGAATGCGTAAAATGTACTCATTGATCATCTAATTTTGAGAAACTTGACGTAACTCTTGTGTAAAAAACAAAGAAACAGCCACACAGACACACACACACACACACCTACATATGCCTCACACACTCATGCGCGCATTAAAACAAAACCGACTCGTATAAGCATGGATGGAACGGAATGTTACAACAGTTGGGGCTTGTTGTTGTTTGTTTTATTTTTAAATTAGAACTTTGTCACTATCACAATCGAAATCAGAGCTTTGTCGCGATTGTTGCGCATCGTCGTTGCCGGCTCGTCTTATTACGCCAGAGTGGCTCTAACGATTTAACTACCACCGTCCGTTCCAAAGATGAAACAAAAATTGTCCATTTCTGAGACAGCTTGTGCTCAATCAGGTATATATCATCACGTTCATCTCGCTCTCGCATAACTAGCAAAAAGCTGTAACTGTAGCGTAAAACAACAACCACGACACACACACACAAAAACAAACACACACTGAAAAAAAAACAAACTTTAGTATTTGCAAACGACGCACATATAGCTGCAGAATGCAACATGTTTGTACATAAGCGAAATGGTTCTGAAGGTTCATTAACAAACAAAAACTACAGAAACACAAAAAAGGAAGAAATAGATTTAAAAACAAACACACACACAAACCTTGGTTGAGAAGCCCTCTCCCCACACACACACACACACACACAGATGCAACTATAAAGAAAGGAAGGAACTCCATAATACAAAGCATGGAACCGCGTGAGTGAAAGTAACTACTAATGCAAACCAATCTTCTTTAGTATCATGAGTTACTACACACACACACCAGAAAAAAGCGCAATAGTAAAAAGTTGACATGTGCAACAAACCTTGCCGCGCGGTTTGACGTTGATTGGCAACAGCAATGTATTAACGTCCGCTGGTTAATAACGGTTTAGTTGTTGGTTCATTTTATCTTTTGAAATGCATCTAACCATCTAAGCAGTCTGGTAAAAAAAATTGTGAATCTAATGACAACCACCCAAAGTACACAAAGCAAACCCTTTCTGCCAGCTAGCAAGCAACAGCAACAACCAGTAGTAGCCATAGTAGTACGTGGGGGAGTTGGAGGAGACGATTTGTTTTGGAGTTTAAAATATATTTCCACTGATATGTATTGCCTTGTGATTGCTATTTTTTAATTTATAAGAGTGACATCATGAAATGCGAATACTAAGCCCGGCATGAGTAAAACCTATTGAGAATAAATAAAATGTGAAAGCTTTACTTTAGGGGTGTTTCATTTCCAACAAAACAAAGAACAATGGCATTCGGTAGCCGCTTGTATACACCCATAATTACACTTTGTAGTTCTGTTCCGTAGTATTGAATCTGGGTCAATACATATCGAGGACAATCACCTATATTTTGGATGTAAATCAGAACACTGTTTTACACCAGCTTATAAAAAAAGCCGTAAAAGCGTGGATTTTACAAACTTTTGTTAAAATGGGCCAATGCAGTAATTATTACACAATAATAAAAATAATTGTCACCAACGGTAGCACGTGTTGCCATGGAAACTCCTTTTTACTGCAGTTTAAATTTCTTGCACAGTGGTCATTCCCAAGGTCAGTTAGTATACAAGGTGGCTCTTAAAAAAGGGATTGTGCTAAAGCTGAGGTGTTTTATTAACAAAAGGAAAGAATTATTTTTAAATAAGTGTTTGGTCATCTTTCTGGCTGTTTTGGGTAAAATACTATTCTCAAAATAGGGAAGTTGAATTAATTATTGAAAAATTCAAACTTTCCGCACCCACTGTCACATTCGATGACAGCTCGCATTTGGATGCTGTCAGCAGCGGTTGGTTCCCGTATTTACGTTTCTTAAAATTCGGATTGTACACAAACACACCAAGTACCCGTCCGTTCGCCCATTTGTTACGGCCGGAGGAGGATGTTAATTTTGCTGCTGTTTTCTGCCGTGTTCATCGTCGAAACTGCTCAAATTACGAAGGACAAGGATGCTGCAGTGTCGAACCAATCGGCCACATTCAATCCGCTCAGCCCGCTGGTAAAATGTTCCTTCCTGCCGCTGGAATTTATGGACTGCGATGAACCGATCAATCTGAAGGGGAACCGGACCGCACGGGACGCGGGTGCCAATGGTTGCGTAAAGTTTGGCGGTGTCTACTACGATGAGGTGGAAGTAACGAAGGTAAACTGTGTCGTGTTTGAAAACATCGAATGTTACGGAGCGCGGGAGTTTCTGCGCGATGGGTTCCCGTGCGTGAAGTACACGGATCACTACTTCGTCACGACGTTGCTGTACAGCATTCTGCTCGGATTCCTTGGCATGGATCGGTTCTGTCTCGGGCAGACCGGTACCGCTGTGGGCAAGCTGCTAACGCTGGGCGGTGTCGGGATATGGTGGATCGTGGACATTGTGCTGTTGATCACCAACAATCTACTTCCCGAGGATGGCAGCAATTGGAATACGAAGGTGTGAAAACGAGAGTACGGCGAAGGTATGGTTAAAAACTTATAATCGATACATTCGATTTTCATTTTGTAACTAAATGCATCTCTTTCCCGGCACAGACATTTGTTCGGATGTTTCCCACGCTGGAATGAGTGAGCCAATGTAAGTTAGAAATATTTCTTATTAACATAAGGAAGAAAACACGGTTTACAAAAAAAAAAAAGAAACTCGTTTGCGTTTGTTTCCGAAACAAACTGTCGCTTCGATGCGAATAAATAGAGAGAGTTCTATGAAATGTATAATTAAGGAAGATATAAAAAATATAAGTATATAGAAAATAAACTTTTGACATTCTGCTTTTCGCAAGCACTCGTATTTCTTCTCTTTAAAAGTTGCGTCAAATTGTTTAAAACCCATAAAAACTAAAGATTCAGCTTACTAAAAGTACACACCTAAAACTACCCGGAGCTTAAGATTAGTAATGAACTCAATTGCAATGTAAGTTGCTGTACTTTTCGACTGTTCCACTGGAAATAAACTGTCCATTGCGTGCTGGGCCTTACGTTATCGTATAAGGAAACAAAAGCAGATCGAAGAAAAAAAACAAATACAGGTTACGGAAGTGAAAACAGCAAGCAAAGCAAGAATTTGTTTGAAAGTGAAAATGCAAAACATTCCCATCCGTTCGAGGGCAAAAGTGAGAAGCGTTCGAAATGCGATCATTCGATCCGCTACCACGGGCAGAAGAAAGAAGCACAACGATCGATCGATGTTTGCTAACTGCTTAATTGCACCATGCCTATGTGATGGCTTTGTACTTTTGTCAGTGTAAGTAGTAAGGATGACGGAGATGAAATGGAACAATTATTATGCTGTACAATGTGAAGCAAGTGTTGCCTAGCAGCAGCTAGTAGTTAAAGGGGGCATCACTATACATAACTTTCTTCCTTATCCTAAGGGTGTAGAACATAAAACATCTCTTAACGTAAAAGAGAACGACCCTCTTCTCCATATGTACATACCACGCCACGCTGCATCAGCCCTGTGTGGTGAACTAACCCTAAAATCCATTAACGGATGCTATTTCGTCTCTTATACTATAAACAGAACACAAATACATAGAAACACGAAACATCCTCTATCATCCGTCAAGCAATCGCTAGACGACGTCACCTCCTATACTGAGCATCGATTCGTAACCGGATTCTGCCAAGGAGAACACACTTTTCGCATACGATGCGTCGGCAGGTACGAGTGTCGCTTCATTCGTCTGTAGATCAACCGTCAGAAGATCGTCATCCGTGTCGGTCATCATTAGCGACGGACAGATGGTAAGCGGACCGGTTCGCAGTACACTACCGGCTGGTGGTTTACTTTCCAGCTGGCTGTTATTTGTACTAGCAGAGGATTCCGGTTGAGCGGGAGTAGTTGCTGGTTCTTTTTCCTCCGGATCCGGATTACTTTCCGGATCGGTCAAACCGTAGGCACAGTTTATCATCCCCCTTCGGAACGCCAGTCGCTTGTGTTGCGCCCGTTCACTGGTCAGTTCCGCATACACTTGCTGCACATTGTCAAAGAAGCTGGCACCATCGTCACCTCCATCCAACCCACCGACCCGGCTGCTGGTGTCTCCGTGCTGCTGCGCCTCCTCCTCCACACCACCTTGTTCCAGTTGCAGGTGTTTTCGTTTCCGGTTTTGCCGTTTATCCCGCTGCCGTTCCTTTGCGTCAGCATCGTTCGAAGAAGACGGTGGCAATAATTCGCCGAGCGCTTCCAGCTCTTTGTGATGTCGTTTGCGGCTGAGCAGACGCAAATCTATCTCACCGGTCGTGGACAATCGATGCGCATCCTGATTACGGTTGTTTATTTCGATGTTGCTAGTGTTGGCCAACATTAGCACGGACAGAAAGAACCTTGCCGTGCTGTGGGGCGGTTTGTTTTTCAGCACCTTTTCGAGCGTAATTGATTCACTGCCCAACGGTGCGGCCGGATCGAACGTATCGATAATTTCCGTACCGTAAGCGTGTATGTCAAAGTGTGTCCGCTTTTCCGATTCCATCAAAATCGGCTTCAGATTCCGGTGCCACTGGCTAACCTTATCGAACCGCTCCTTAGTTTCGTTCATTTTTTCCTCCATACGCGCATTACACGCATCCGTGTGGTGTTGCGATGGCGCTTGGTGCTGAGATACCGGCTTCAATTCTTCCTCCAGTGCACCGTCCGTCGCGGGAAGATCACACTCGATATGTTCATCGATCGAATCAAGCAGCGGTTCCGCACACGGCTGCCGGACACCAGTTCGATCAACGGTGTCGGAAATGCCAGAATCACAAGACAGTGTTCGGGTTGGCGTTCCCGGTAGCGATCCGTTCGTTCGTTTCGAAGGGCTGCACGGATGTTTCGGTTTTTCCATAAACCGTTTCGCCAGTTCCGTGACCACCTTCCGTGCGGCGAGGATTTCTTCCTCGTCGAAGCCTGCAAATTGCGGTTCGGTAGGGGACGGACGCTTTTGCTTCACCGGGGATGATTCGCTACTCGAGGAGGAGCATTTCATTTTCCTACTGTTTACCTTCACTGGTGTTTGAGGTTCGTCGGGAAAGCCAAGAAATTCTTCACCACAAAAAAGAGAGAACAAATGTAAGCACATTGAAGCAACCAGCGCCTGCCAGACCTGTTGCTACGTACCTTCTGTTTGGTCGGGTGTTGAAGGGCGTCGTATCGAGTTGGCCGACGCTTTTAATGTTTCTAACCGAACGCAACTCAGCTCCGTGACCTGTTCCTGTTCGCGCCGTTTTACAAACTGCAAGTGGAATGGAATAAAGTGATCTCATATAACTTAACAGTAACATCTACATACCTCCGTTTTCAGCTTCCGGTATTCCATAGGCAGCGCAAATTGGACTTGCTTCCGTGCCATATCCTCCGGGATGCCGAGAATGTTCTGGACCAGCTTTACCGGTCGCAACACTACCGACGGTCGGGGGAAAACGGTTCCCGGTGTGAAAATCACCAGCTTCGGCTTGACGATGCTTTCCTCCACAAGGTTCACCAGTGTCGTCCGTGCAGATGAAGCCTCACAATCCACCCCGATACCTTCGTCCACGCTCAGCCGTGATGGTGCAGTAATTGATTTATCGGTGTTATTTTGCTTCATCGGTGAATCTGCATCCTTGACCAACGAGGACGATTCCAGCTGATCATCTTCGAAGGAATCTTCTTGCGATGTTTCAAGCGCCGAATCCTGTGACAGTGTGGTGAAGGATTTATCCGTCGAGTTTCCATCACTAGTCGGTTCGAGCGTCGAATCATCCGTACGGGTAGATGACAGCACACCGGTAAGGGAAGGTTCCTCCGCATCGGTGTTTTCCGTACTGTTGCCGTCAAAGCTGGAATCTTTCATTCCGTGGCTTTTAGCAGCAATTTTTTCGGCCCGTAGCTCATGATCCATCAGGGAGAGAATAGGATCGGAGTTGTAGTTAGTAACGCGAGCCTGTATTAATGCGTTGTCAAAGTCGGTCGTATCGTTCAGCTTGATCCGGTAGCGCTTATCCAGGTACTCCGGTGGCATGTAGAGCTTGATCCCCCGTTCACCCTGCAACAGCCGATCGGCCGATGGTGCTTCCATGCCCAAGCTTGTACATCGTGCCCGTTCGGTGTGATGTTGTTCATACAGAAAGTCGATGACATCGCACCTTTGGAAAAAGCGCTTCAAGTCATGCTCGGCGATCAGCGACCCGGTGCGCCCATCGATGTAATTCAGATGTATTTGATAGTCGTACCGTGTTCCGATTGCTTCACCAGATTCCAGGTCGGCGATTTGATTCTTGCGTGACGCCCCGTTACTGGACATGATCGGTGCTATGCAGGCGTCATCGCGCAGACGGTTCAAAATTTCCTGTTTGCGCTGCCGGCTCGGATTCGCTCGCAATTCCATGCATAAATCCTGCATCTGCTGCACCCTTGTCCGGCGGTCCACATCGACGGTGGGCACCGATTTGAGCAGGGATTCCAGCTTTACCAGCTTCTTATCATTGCACGAAAACTCCAAATCACCAAAACAATCCGACAGGGATTGGGGGTTGAAACGTCCTGCCCGCTTGCGGCCGGGCGTTTTGTTCGTTGTTTCTCCCTGCTCACTTCCCTCCACGCCCGTTTTGCTTTTTTCTTCCTCCTGTGTCTTCTTTTCCCGCGCCTTCTGATCGTCGTTCATGTGCACGACGATGTCGCTCAGGTAGTCAACCTTTCGGCCGTATATTTGTGCGGCACACGACACCAACATGGCAGCCTCCGGAAAGTTCACATTCTGCATTCGGACCATCTGGTAGAGCGTCAGCCAGTGTTGCAGGTCAAAGTTCCAGCACCGTTCCGTTTTCTCTGCCACCTGCATAAGCATGCCAGCAATTTCGTCACCATTCGACACGCTACCATGGTTGCTGCGATCATGCAGCTTCGTTGGGACACTCATGATGGTGTTGTTGGTACTGTTTCTGCTGTGTGATGCAAAAGGGATGTTAGCAATTTATGCTAATACGGTTAAAATAGGGAAATGTGAGGTGCATGAACGGTAAACAATCGGATCCACATTTGGCACGCGTGCATTCAAGGGAGACACACTGGGTCGGAACCAGGCACGTTTCTTACCGTTTTATTCCGTTCGACGGCACTGTAGAAGCATAGGGTTTATGTATTATTGCATTCGGTACACAACATTAAACATTTTCTACAATTTCCTTCATGCTTTACCCGGGAAACTATAGACAAAACAATAACAAATCTCTCACCAAGGAACGCACGCCATTTTTCTTTTTTCTTTCTTTTTTCTATCTCAACAAAGCACTCAGCCCCTGCTTTTTTGAACGAAAGTATGAGCGAAAGCGATGATTTAACGAAACTCGTTTGTCGCATCAAAGAACGAAGCAGCCCTGATGCTGCTAGTGAGTGCATTTTGACGAGGGGTCCGACTATGGTTTGTTTATAGGAAATGTTCTTTGGCGGGGTGTTGTTATTGCTGATAAATTTGGATTTTTTCATATTAATAAAATATTTGCGTTGAACAACTGTTTTTTTTTGCTGCCAGCGTACATGGATAGCTCTTTCGACGTATGTATGTGAATTAGAAAGTAGAATCAACTCAAAGATGTCATGACCCGAGGAAAACCCCTCAGCATAGGCTCCAAGAAGGTTTTATGAATGTTCTACAATCAATAAAAGCAGTCATTTATCCTGTATTATAAATTATAAAATAAATGTATTAACCAACCATGCCGGCCGGTTGAACATTATAACCGATAAAGAACGGTTTAACGATTGTTCCGGGATGGGTGGCCACAAAGTACTTCTCATATGCAACAGATAGTCAGCCAATGGAAGAGACAAACCAGGACCATAAACAATTATCAATCTGCCTAAAAAATGATCCAATCGAAACAATTGCATAGTGTTATGAAATAATTTACTATATTCTCTCAAATCCGTCTTTTATTTACTTCTTAGCATCATTAAATTTTACGAAAATTATGAATACAAAACAAAATCAGCGATCAAATAACGTGTCGCTGAATACAAAACACCGGTTGTACGTGTTTTTGTTTTTTGCTGCGATCAGGAACCGGGCTACATTCTATCGACAATTTCACACATTAACCGGTCCAGCGGATGGCAACCTTCACCCCGGCCTCCAGCAAGATCGCCCGATTCTCCCACATCCATCGGTTCCAGCCCGCCGGCTAGCCGATCCGCGTCCGTCAGATCGGGCAGGGATGCGAACGCATTCTTCACCATCTCCCGCACCTTCTCCAGGTGGTTCTGGAAGCGCTGGGCCGTCTCTATTCGCTGGCGCTTCTGCAGCTCCATCATTACGCGCAACGTTTCCCGGGCCTGGTGCGGCCGGAACTCGTTCAGCAGGTGGTGTATGTGCACGAACAGCAGACTTAAATCCTCGATCTTTTCCGCCCGCCTGGGACTGTCCGGATAGTGGACCAGCAGATCGATCAGATCGAGAAAGTTGACCAACAGCGAATGGTTCAGCTTCTTCAGCTCCTTCCGTCGGTCAAAGTGTTGTGGGTAGAGCCGTTTGAAACCTTGGCTTTCGAGCGGGCGGATTATGTTGTCGTCGTTGCTGAACGGACTGCCGAACATTGTGTACGAGTCCTGAATCGGTGCCGGAGGTTTCGGGGCACGGTTCTTGCGTATGTTCTCATCCGTGTACAGATTGATATACTGCGCGGGGGGCAGCGGCAGCGAGCTGACCTGGATGGCTTCCGCGTTGGCCATTGCGTTTGCTAACGGTGGTACAAACTAAATGGAACAGCAGCGTGTGGGACACTTTACAAAGCACGGCGTCGTACCAACCCTCTGGTGAAAGATATCAAACGTAGAATATACGCTTATCTGCTGTTTCGTGTTTTGTCCATCAAAAATAACACTAGACAGAGTACTGGTAGCTCACGAGCAGCGCCGTATTTGCAGGGAAGCGAAATTTCAGCTGACAGTAGGCTATGTTTACTCCATACGATCCATTTCTCTCGAGTTTAGCAGATCCTGTGCACAACTCAGAAAGGCTGAGGCCGTGTTCTCGGCGTGAGGTTTCATACTCTAGTTACTTTACTTATCCACAAGATGTCGCTACAAGCACATACGATTTTTTTGTAATTCTAACGCACGTGGTCGTTTTCTGTATCGTAATCGTATGTTTTGCAACATTTTTTCGCTGTTTTCCATTTAGAAAACAGAATAAAAATTAATTTACAAATCAACTCAATTGAAACCAAATAGGGTTTGCCAAGTTTGAAGAAAACTTGGAACTCTGAACGTAGGGGTTTGCACTGGCAGAGGGTAATTTTGACAATCAAACATAAATATTGACACACGCGACAAGTAGAAGAAATAAATTTCACAACATATTGGAACAACACGTTTTCACAAAAAGTTAGTCAAACAATTATCAAATCGTTCAACGAAAAATCAAACACTTTCCAAAAGTCGCCAAAATGTCGAGCTTCACGTGCCTAAACTGCGGTGTTCGCTTTGCGACCGCCGAAATGCAACGAGAGCACTACAAAACGCACTGGCATCGTTACAACCTGAAGCGCAAGTTAGCCGAACTCCCGCCGGTGACCATAGAGGAATTCGAGAAGCGACTTATCCAACAGAAAACGGAAGACGCAGCTGCTCAGGAAGATCAGTCGCTTTACTGTAAGGCCTGTCGGAAGGTATTCAAGTCGAAGAATGCTCATGATAACCACCTCGACAGCCGGAAGCACAAGGACAACCTGCAGCAGTATCTTGCCCAAAGCAATGGAACGATTGATACGGCGGCCAGCAGTACGGCCAGCAGTGCGATGGAAGCGGAATTGGAAGTGTCGGTCAAATCAACACGTGCAGCAACGCGGGCCGCAACAGCGGCCGCTGCCGAAACGGAAGTCGATGTGGAAATGATAGAGGACGGCGATTCGGACGAATGGGAGGACGTAGAGTTTGAGAACCCCATCGAACGGAACGATTGCATCTTCTGTCCGCACCACAGCGAGGATCTGCTGGAAAACGTGAAGCATATGTCGATCGTCCACTCGTTCTTTATCCCGGATGCTGAGTTTTGCGTCGATGTGGAGGGTTTGCTCACGTACCTGGCGGAAAAGGTATGCCGGGATTACATCTGTCTGTGGTGTAACGAGCGGGGCCGAACCTTCTACTCGGCGGATGCCGTGCGCAATCACATGACGGAAAAGGGGCACTGCAAAATGCTGCACGAAGGTGGTGCTTTGGCGGAGTATGTCGACTTCTATGACTACAGTAGCAGCTACCCGGATCACGAGGACGGTATGGATGTGGACGCGGAGATAGAAACACCGAGCTCGCTGGATGGCGATGAGTACCAGCTGGTGCTGCCGTCCGGCAATGTGATAGGCCATCGGTCACTGCTACGCTACTACAAGCAGCGCATCAACCCAAACCGCGCGGTTGTGGTGAAGAAATCGACCCAGAAACTGCACAAGGTTCTGGCGCAGTATCGATCGCTCGGCTGGACATCTACACAGCAGGAGGCGGCAGCACGGAATGCTCGCGATATGCACGTCATGAAGCGGCAGCACGCGAAACTTATGCAGCAGGTGGGCGTGAAGGCCAACAAGCTCCAGAAGCACTACCGACCGCAGGTTAATTTCTAAACGTGAAAATATGTTCCCAATAAAAAAGCACATTCTATTCGACCGCGAAAATTACGAGTACTGTTCTGATGTCATCGTTAGTTGCTAGGCAACGGCGGAGATGAACACAAGCCCACACTTGGATCAGATATTTTTCAAAATTTCTTTGCCATTGTTTTACTTCTTTTCTCGTTCGCATCATTTTCGTACACTTCTTCTTCGCACGGTTTCCGGTTTGCATGTTTTATCGTGTCTTTACACCCTTGTTTTTTTTCCATTTTTGTTTCTCACTTTTGCTTGTTTCATGTTTTTTTTTCTCTTCTTCCCCTTCCCTTTGCAATCAGTTGCTTACCACCTACAACATTGTAGTGCACACTTTAGTACACATATTTTGCCTACCTCGGAACAGTTTGTTTTTTGTTTTTTGCTTCTTCGTTTCGGCGTCCTTGCATCGTCTTGCAATTGGGACGTCGTTTAACGGCTGTTCGATTTCGTCCCATATCCATGCGGTTTACACGCGCGTATGGGGTATCGGTATCGCGTTTTTGCTGACTTGTTCCATTTTTACTAGTCTTTTCTTAAACATATCTGACTTGTTTTTTGTTTACCTTGCATTTCTCTTACATTTCTTCGCTTCGCTTACTGATTTGTTCTTCCTCACTTTACGTCACATTTCGCGTTATATCTACTTTTTTGTCCCTAAACTCGTAACGTTTGCCTCGGGTTATTGCTACGCGTCGTTATACACGCGCTCCTATCATCAGTTTCTTTGATTTTCCCCTCCCGTCTTCATTTGGGTTTCCTCTCGCACGCTTACGGTCGCCCCGTGTTGTCCTGCGAGAGCGCATTCCGGTGTAAGCATTTTAATTCACTGTAAAAAGATACACTTACAACGTTACGTGTGCAGCAATCGTTGGTAATTTACAGTTGTCGTTTCCGTATCATCGTAACACACTGGCCAGACAGACTTTTGCCGTTTTTAGCATCTTTTGTTTCCATTCCCACCACGTCTAATAGTCTTGTACCCCGAATTTGTACGCCCAAAGTCAGCCCAAGGTAGCTTGTGCCATCCATGTGCCATCATGTTCCATCACACACCGGGTTAGCCGCAACACGTGGCTTTTGTAGGATGGCAAACGCGCCAAAAGTTGTACCCAATGCTTTCCTTCGCATTTCCTTCAAACGGCCCTCGGTTCAAGCTCCTTCACATTCTGGGCTTTCTGGCAAGGCTGTAGTACGCTTCGCTTCAAAAAGATCATTTCACACACACACATTCAGCTCGCTAAAAGTGTACCGGAAAATCCGTTCCTGTGTGTGTATGTATGTACGTAATGTGTTTTTTCTTCTTCCTTTTTTCTGTATGTGTGTATTGGGTTGTGTGGCAATGAGTTTTGTATAGAATATAAATATAATAATTTACGCTTCCTCCACGTTTGTTCTTCCCCCGCCCGTCTCAATCACTATGCTGACGCGCTAAGTTTACTGATTTACTGTTTATGTTTATGCTGATCTTACACATTGCACCTTACTTTACATCTTGTTCGCGTCATAATTATCTACGTTTGCTTCATACATACGGTACCGGCAGTTATCATTTTCATTTGGGATTTTCGTTTGCTTCGTTTGTGTGTGTGTTTTTTTTCTTCTTCTTCTGTATTTATGTGTATGTGTGTTTGATGATTACTTCCTAACCTTTCTAAGCAGTCACGCAGCTTGCCCTACATGTTTTTGTTGTTGTTGTTGTTTGCACTACGGTTTTCCGGTGGCAATTTTACTCCTGTGTGTATTTTACTTGCCCTTTCCTTCCTAGTGTTTTGCAAGCAGGCACAAGCCGCTTGTGTACGAGCGAGAACCCCATCCCCGATCGCTATGCGCATTCTGTAAGAAAACTGTCTTAATATTATTGCATTAATCTTTACCGCTGAGTGCATATGCGGAGGAAGGGGAAGGGGAATGGGTGTCCGGAGGAAGGATCGGCATTCCCCATCGCTAGCTTTTTGTCTCCCTGTTTGTCGTGTAAGCTATATTCTAAAAAAACATAAATTAACCCTCTGTGATCGTGTGTATTGCTCTTTCTTAAGTTTCTTTCGATTAGCTCGAGGCAAATAATTGCGAAACAAAAGAACCCGGATATGCGTAAACGCTTGCTGGTGAACAGGAAACAACCGAACATGCTGCCAACAGGATGTCCTAAAAATGAACAAAGAAGTGTGTGAAGGAGAACGAAGGAAAACAAAACACATAGAAGCCACAACGAACGTGAACTGGTAAAACAAAACAAAAAAAAAAAACAAACCGCAACAAACCATTGGAAGAAACTAGCCAACTGGAAAAAAAAGGGATTCAACAACAAAAAATCATCATTCGGATCATCATGACGATGGGCGCGGGATTTTGGTTGTAACGCTTTTGTTCGTTTGTTTTGTTTCTTTAGTTTTCTTGTTTTCTCTAGCAATTTGTCGCATTAGTCCACCGCACATGCAATACATTTTTTCATAATTTGCTTTTCGTGTTTTTTTTTCTCTTTACTTTCCACCACATGCATGCGTTACAGGTGTGTGTTTGTGTGTGTGTGTGTTTATGGTGAATTGCAAACTTCTTTACACAGTTTACAAGGGTAAAGCGCTATATTTACCGCTCGCTTACAAAAAGTACATCACACAGCATTCAAACACACTCACGTACACAAGAGTATAATGGAGTAAAACGCATTCCTAACGTGCAAACCCACCTCCCTTCTCCCCACCGAGGAAGGTAACGACCGATCATTTGAATGATCTTTCTGCCACGCGAGCTACCTTCTCTTCTATTATTTCCCTTTTTGTATTACAAATGGGGGGGAGAGGCGAATGTAAGTGTGTTGGTTTGTTTGTGTGTGTGAAGGATCAGTAGATGTGATTGCATTCATTCTCAGTTTTCATTTGCGTTTGTGATTGATCATACTAATTTACGCACTATTCCCTTACCTCTTCACCATATATCGAGTGTCTGTGTGTGTATGTGTGTCTGTTGTGTCTGCTAAGTGTTCTATGATCGCTCCGGTATGGGATGTATGTTACTGTTGTTTGTCTAGTCTTGTGTTTTTATTTTCTGGCTTTTATCATACCGATTGTATCTTTGCCTTTCACCGTGGGTACGGTAACGGTACATTGATTACTTGTTTCCAAAATATTTGTTTAGTGTACTTTCGTCTTTTTGCGGTTCGCTTGCACACTAGGCGCCAATTTCTTATGCTGCTGCTGTTGGTTTGTTTTGTTGCTAATTTACGAATGCTTTTTTTCTTCTTCCCTCTCCTTTGCTTTAGTATCATTAATTTAATTAATTTACTTTCTTTAGTTATTTGATCTAGTACTTTTCACTTACAGTATAGTATTTTTTCATTTTTTTTTGTTATTTTCTTCATTTTCTTACTTAAACGTATTGTATGTGTGTTTCGCGTGTCTGTACGGTATCCCATAGATCTATACTTCACACCTTCGCGATGTTTCGCGTTACAGTTGCTGCAACCTACCATCGTTTGACTCGCGTGCATATTTTTTTTCCTCCATTTACATTCCGTTTCTTTTTGTTTTGTAATAATATTACTAATTTAATTATTGATATTATCATCATTAGTGCTAATCAGTTAATATGTACATTCATATTTTTTCACCTTTACATATTCGTGCGGTCGCCTTCATTACAAAGTGCGCCCAACATGCTTGCTACATGGGTAGGGATGATGTGTTTGCAAAACCACATCTTCGGATGGGCATTTTCAACCCCTTCGAAATTGTTGCACAGTTTGTGTATTGCCTTCATCGATGTCTGCTGGAAACAGAAAAACAGGACAAAAAACGTCTGCACATAAACCGCACATTCAGTCCCCAATTTTCTAGTCTTACTGGTTTGTTCTAAGCCCTTCCCCACTTTCGCTAGCCCAACCGCTCTCCACCGCTCCTTTCGCTGGCTCGGATCGCGGTTCATACGATTCAGTTGTGTGAAGGCAGAACGAGCAATTCCACTTCCGGCTTAGCCCACGGTGTCACACACGCCACACCACAATTGCAATCGGTTACAAAGTCTCAGACAGTATTATAGTTAGCAGTGCAGGCACAGATTTTATTCCGTTTCAACCGTGACAGAAACAGTCACTTGTGTTACGCCGTGGTAGTTTGCTGTTAAATATGCGTCCATCTTGCAATGTTGGCCATTTGTTTCCAACCATACGCAAACGAAAAATCGATTGTTGTTTCCCTGTACTTTACAGGTTCGATCATATACGATCACCATTAAGCGGAATGGTGCATTGAAAAACAATTCCATTGCGTTTATAGTTAATCCGATTCGAAAAATGGGACAAAGATTAAGGATGGAGATTGTTTATGGTAAACAATACAGTTTGAAAACAAAATCATTTGCACACCCGTTGTGTTGCACATCTATAGGCAGATATCTGCAGATATTCTCGATTAAAAAATGTATCTGTTGATGAACATGACCCTTTTATGTCTTGCCTTAAAACTGGAATAGTTTCAGATTACAAAGCAATACAAAAAAATTCCAAAATAGTGCATACAATGTCAGCATTGTATATCAAAGATACAAAAAAACAGCTTCGCTTAATTCCGAGGAATTCCGTTTTCCTATAGGCTTTTCATATTGCGATTGAACTTAATCGGGCTGTTGAAAAATAGAAGCTGGAATCATTCCAGTACATTTGTGTGAGAAAAATGGCAAATTTTTTGAAATCGGATTCACTATTGCTGAGGTAAACAGCGTACCGAACAAACAATCCCTAGCCATACTTTTACACCCCACGCGAACCTACGTTGCTGCCTTCTGGAGCGGAGCATGCTGCATCGTTGCATCGTAAAAACCAGTCAGTTCTATTATCCTACATCACTAGTTATGGTTTCCCGTTGCATGATGCTGCGCAAAACACAATGCACACGTCCTTACGCACTTCCTCTTCCATCACCCTTCCTCTACCTTTCACTTCTTCGAAGAACACAGACATTGGTAGTAATAGGAATTCATTAAACCTTTCGGAACACATCATTACCGTCATTGGACATTTTGGGGCGACGGCAGTGCGCTCCAGACATCGCCCCATCTTCTAAAAACCCATCCTCTCTTCTTAAGCGCCTCTTTAAAAAAAAACTGATCAGATATCACCATCTGTCCTACAGGATGTGTGTACATTGTCGCACGTTGCTCCAAACCGATTGTTTCTTGGCAGTACCATTAGCAAAAACACTATCGCTTATTTATTTTTTCCACCTGTTTGTTTTCTTGCAAAAAAAACTGCTCGGCCGTTCCATCTACACACGACGTTTCGGTAAGCTGTGTTTGTGTGCTCTTTTTTTGCCACTCGCCTGTAACGCACTTTGTTTGAGCGGCAGCTGTAGAGGAATTGGCAATATTGCTCAAAGCTTACCAATGCACTATAATGTATGCTATGTATGGTGGATCGGTTGATTCACTGTATGCAATCGGTGAGAAAATCGGCCATTTTTAAATTCCAGTCGGGGGCCCAACTTTACTAATGACGCGTGAAACGGGCACATTCAAATGCGGACGATGTAGATTGGGGAGGCTAATACGTTCTGTCGAGTATGAACAAGGTAATGATCATGATGCTGTGAGTGAAACAAAATACCGAACAGCTGATCTGATCCTCATCCTCTTGCCATAACGCTTACTGAGTCTCGATCGTATCCTGGCCAACTGTTTTTTTTTTTGTTTTTGCAACTCTTCATGCAAATGTATGATTGTGGAGATGAGAATATGTACGTTTGTATCAGTGAATGATAACTGGACTCGGTTGTACGCAAACACCAACCATAGGTGAGGATTCATCTCGATCGCTCGGAGCGCTAGGTGGTCCACGTCCGTGACCTTTCGTACTACTGCTAACTGCACCGTTTCCACCCGACCCACCGCTACCACTGGCGGATGTTCCCGACCCTGCACCTCCTCCTGTCCCATTGCCACCTCCTCCATTGTTGCTACTACTACTACTGCTACTGTTGCTAATGCTACTTCCAGTACTGCCGATGAGATGATGACTACTGCCACTGATAGCCGCTGCCGCTGCTGCTGCTGCTGCTGCCGCTGCCGCAGCTGCTGCCGTTGATGATCCGACGATGAGTGACGATGGACCGGCGCCAGAAACTGAGCCAATTGGACCACCGATCACACCTAAACTGTTGGCTCCACCGTGGGAACCAATGTTTGTCGGGTTTATGCTTGCACCGGCCGCCGCCATCAGCATGGCGTCGTTCATCGAGAAAGGCGCATAGCCTGCCGATCCCACCGTCACACCGCCTATACTGCCGGGTACACCGGCCATTGGTAAATTGTGGGCCAGAAAGCTGCCGGACATGGCAGCCGCTGAATGGTGATCCGGTATGACAAGCCCACCGAGCGATGACGCCATGTGGGTTCCGAGATCGAGTGGTAACGAAGCAGGTGCGTAACTTTTGTGTACCCCACCAACCAGCACACCTGGCGCCGCGGACGATCCTCCTAAGTGGCTAGCTGAATTTTGCAAATGTTGCCCTTGTTGCTGCTGCTGCTGCTGCTGCTGCTGTTGAGCTAAGTATCGACTCCGGTGATAGTGTGAGGGTGCTGTAACTGGCGCAACGACAGCAACAGCTGGGTATCGGCCCGCAGTTGCGCCCGCATGATGACCTACGGACTGGCTGAGGCTAGACGTCACGGGTGGATCACAATCCATGGCGTGCGGAAAGGATGTCGAAGATACGTTAGAGGAACCAATAGGATTGCTGCTCGGCACAATCACCCCAACAGTGCTACCACTGCCAAGACTACTGCTCGCAGCGATGACACCATTCCCGCTCACGGCACCGGTCCCGCTACCACTGTGCGTCCCATTCGATCCGACTGATGCTGGTTGCGCCAGTAGAACATGCGTTTGCTGCTGCTGCTGCTGTGATTTTGGTTGTGTTTGCTGTTGGTTTTGTGGCTGTGACGATTGTTGCTGGTGTAATGATAGACCTGTCCGGATAAAATGGTAAGCAAAATCGAGCAAAATTGCATTAATGGAACGGTCTCACCGATTCGGGAAGATTATGTGGGCAAAGCAAAGAAAATATGAATACATGCAATTAACTATATTTTGATAATCAACTCGATGTAATGAAAAACTGAAAATATCACATAAAAAAAAAACGCAACAAAGAAAATGATAATATTTATCAATAGAGTCAAGTAGCATGCAAACAAACAATAGAAACCGAAACACGACATAAAACAGAAAGCGCTTACAATACGAAAACATTACTGCTCATTAGTGGAAAAAAAGGTTAAACATTACCCAAAATATGTTTAGAAGAGTGTGGCCACCACCATCTGATGCACTGAATTGCTCTCTACCTTCTCTCACATCTCCTTTCATTTTTGTTTGTTTCGACCCTGTCCTGTTGCATTGTCTTGTAGCGATTCACCACAATCTCCCTAATCACTCCCTTCCGCTCTCACTATCTCTCCCTCTGTTCTGTTATTGATTGGTTCTTGAAGTATGCGTTTTGATGTAATGGGCTTGCTTTAGACTCTAAACTGCATTTTGGCATTCTGGTTTACATTTGATTATGTGCTATTGCTTGCTTTACTGTCTCCATCGCCATCGACGCGCGATCGTCACGTTCGCTTTGCTGCAGGTGACTGATGTTGGGCGGCTTCTGTGACTTTTTTCTCGTAAGCATTCCCACTATTGGTTGTCCCCTTTACAACCCTCACACCTCACTGCTGTTCCACCTAGAGTTTATACTATTTTGTATGTTATGGTACTTGTAGTCAGGTTTGGTTCTTTTACTTCTCTTCCACCCGTTTATGTCACCATCGTTCCCGCTTGCTCTAAACGTTCACTAAATGTTGCGGAGTGTGTTAATGTGTGTCTGTGTATGCAGTGTGAAAGATAATGCATGCGCGGTACGCTTAGAAGAGAGAGATGGAGGAGACGTAATAACATGATGCATGGTTTGGATAATCATAATAGTACTGGAGATAGATTTGCTTCGTGTCGTGTTTTCCTTTTTTTCAATAATTATGCACAATAGAGTCCTAGTTCCTGTAAGGTTTCAGCTTCATCAACCATTCTCTCTTGCAGTCACATTCGCCGCGTTTTTTTTTCGACCCGCCACAGGAATGGAACCCAAGTGTGACAGGAGTGCCAGATGATTTAAAAACTTTTGACTCTACGATTTACCTTCTTCCCCTGGTACCGGTACCACGGGTTTGGGGCTGGCAAGAAAAACTATAACCATAATAATGGATTGAATGCTACTGTGTAACGTATCGTACAGAATCTATGTCGTGTTGTTATTATACGTTTCTTTTTCCTTTGTTGGACAAACTTTCCGATACATTGTACTATGTTGAATCATTCTTATACCATACTAGCACGCATCATCCAATTGCTCCATTTCCGTCCATCTGTCTGTCGGTCTGTCTTGTGAAATGTTCAGAGTTGGAATGTTTGGAAATAACTTTCACAATAGTTTACCCCTCCTTTAGTATCCGCCCGCGTGATGATGAAGCTACACCTTGTAGGCTGCTACCTTTGTTTTCCTCATCTATCAACAACCGCTATCAAAAATGTGTACACCCAAATCAAAAAATGGATTCCGTTTTCAATCAATATACGAAATATTCTAGCTTTTCTACATGCAAATCAGTCGGAGTAGTGTCATGATTGGTTGATGTCCTTGTAACAGCGTGTTATCGGCGACAGCGGAGTGCAGCGCTCTGTTACATTCTGTTTGTGTGAGTGCATGTGTAGGTGTGGCATTTCCCCCATTCTCCCACTTGTTTCCCCTAAATATAACTTACACTTTCTTGTTTGCTATAATCTAAAGTCTTCTGGTACTTGTTTTGTTTTGTGTTTGTTTGTTTCGCAATGGTTTGCCATCGTTTCCTGCCACCTGTAGCCGAACCTTTCTTGTCAGTTTGCAAATGTTTGTCCTTTCAATAGTGGTAGCTTTATATCGCATTCGCTGCACACGCTTTTATCGGTAGCATCCTTCGACACGTTTCCTTTACTATTGGGTTGGAATGTTGAATGTATGGTTTGGTTTGGTTTTCCTATGTAATGCAGTATGCGCTCTACACAATGGATTCGTTTCTTCTCTAAATATAGGTCATACCTGCTCTCTGTTGGCTTTGTCCAGTTTATCTTTGTTTCATCTATTTCTTCGCGCGTATTTATATATTTTGTATTTTATATGGTTTAAAAAAGGTGTGTTATTTGTTTGTTTGTCTCTTGTGTGTATGTTTGTATATTATTTCCATTACTATTTTGTTTTGTATCGTACAACCCTACTTTTGCAATGTACAATAGTTTCACTTTTGACACTGCAGGTTTCGTCAGGTTCAATTTCATTTGTCTACGCTTTACCCACTTTACCATTATTAGCCATTAGCCCCTGGATCCATCTGCTTGCTTCAATATGATCCCCGTGCTCAGTCCAATTGCTATATATGCTGCGAATTTTACCTCCCTTTTCCACACAAACTGAAATACTGATCGACTTAGAAAAGACACAATGCAAAAAACAATGCATACACAAAACCACACCTATGGAAGATCACGAATGAACGACTGACGATGGATGATCATGGGTTCTTTTTGTTTTCCATTGTTGGATGTGGGGGGAGGGGGGGGAGGAAAATTACATGTTATTACTTATCGTACCAATATTGATTAACATTTCCGCCGTTTGTTTATTGCTCTTCTCAATTGATCAATTATCCTTACTAGCTTGCTACTTGCTTCCTAATCCATGGCAATTCATCCGCGTTAGGCATATAAACGTTTGTTCGTGGAGTTATAAAAAAAACCTTAATTTATAGAAGATGTGCTGATATCTAGATGATAGCCTTGCATTGATGGTGGTTCTATCCTTAACCCCTAATCGCGACTACGTCGTCCACATCCTCACTTAAAACGATTCTTTTCCGAAACACGTTTCTCTACACTGCCTCCCACTCGCCATCTGTTACTCCCATATTTTGAATGTTGTTACGATTGTGTGGGTTAGTAGAACATGGTTGCAAAACTGTCGAGCACAGGTTGATTCTATTTACTACTGTTATTACGATGCATTTGAGGAGCCGTCGGATGCGGTTGCGCTTGCTGTTGCCGGCTATTATCCTCCGTTTCGAGTCATCGACGCTCGTCTGCCGATGTTAAGCGCCCGAAGGCGTGCGATAGGGGATGCATGTTATAGTGTTAGAAAGCAACCACGGAAAGGGATATGCGCATAAAAAGAGAAAGAGAAAGAGAGAAAGAGAAGAGAAGAAAGAACCGTAAACGAGGTGCGAAACACGACCACTAAAGCACAGTGTAACACAGTTGGGAAATCAGAACAATTATATCGAATTCGAAGAAAAAGTCCAACAATCTCCGGTAATGAATTTTCTACACGGGGGGAGGGTAGGTGAAATGCACAACTAATGCACACGATCAGTTTGGAAGTTAACAAACACTGCAAGCAGTATTACGATAGCTTATACTGTGTTATGGGATACATCTGCTGTGTTAAGTGTTAAGGTTGTTCTGCTAGCAAATAACACACGCAAACACACCAACGCACAAACGCAAAGAAACACTTTCAATTCACCTTGTTCGGCGGCTAAACTATGCGTCATTTGGATTTCCAGCGCAGTATTTTGCCATGGTGTGTGTGTGTTTTTTTAAACAAAAAGAAACTCAAAGCACTTCAACTATCGTTAGTTATTAGCATGTCCGCACAACACTGCCGTTACGTCCGCGCATCGCAACAAAAATGCGCTTGGCATTACGGGAATAAAGTTAGGGAAGATTAAAAAACGAACGCCAGTTGACACAGTTTTCACTGCAATGTTGTGTACACGGCCAGATTCGTCTACTTCAGACAAGAGGACGAAAGGAAAGTCTTCTCGTTGGCGGTCGGTTGATGGACAATGTGTATCTTCTTCAACCTATCGTCCAGCTCCGGTTGAGAAACTTTTGCACTCCTATGAGCTATCCCGGAACCACCGCTACCGCCACCAATAACATCACCACCAACACCACCAGTTGATACGGATGACAAGGTGGAAGATGCCGATCCGGAGGCAGATGCTGACGCGGACAAGGATGATGCTGATGACGATGATGATGATGACGTAGACGACGATGAGGTAGATGTTAGGCATTTGACCGATGGCAACATAGAATGTGCAAGCTTTGGTTGGATTTTAGGCTTTTGCTGGTGATAGCGCTGATCACTGCTCTTAGCGGCAAGGAAAGTGGAAGGATGATAGGTGGAGGTGTATGAGGGGACAGTTGCACAAGGCTGGGACGGTGGAGGAACCACATACGGTCCGGGCCCATCCTCGCGAAGAGCAAACGGTGGTAATGGCAACAGACCATGCCGTTGACGCGCCTGACCATACTCACCATGGCTGGGTTGATCTTGTGTGCTGACCGATGGGCTCGTGCTGAGCGAGCTGATCGTGTTGGCTGTGTTGGTGCTTTCGTCCGAGGTTCGCTTGAAGAAGTTGTGTTGCAAGGCATAGTACGGTGTAACCCGTGTCTTCGGGTCGTAGTCCAGCATTCTTAGGATGAGGTCCTTAAACTTAAGATAGTCCGATACGCTGTGTCCCGGCTCGCCGTGCCGTCTGCCGCCCGGGCCGCCCGTCTCGACGCCGAGTATATCGTGCAGCTTGCGTGAACCGGGCGGTTTGTATTTTCGCTGGTTCTGCGTCTTCCGCAGCACGTAGCTACCGTCCGACGGGAGTTTCTCGAAGAATTTGCGTGTTTTGTGCGCCTGGTCGAGGATGTGCTTCGGCGGCATGCCCAGCACCTCCACGATCCGGTTGATCTGGTCGGCCTCATTCGACCCGGAGAACAGTGGCTCACCGGTGTGCATCTCGACCAAGATGCAACCGAGCGACCACATATCGATTGCTAAATCGTACGGTATCCCCAGCAGTACCTCTGGCGATCGGTAGAAGCGTGATTGTATGTACTGATATATCTGCAACACAGAGGTATAGATCCTTGGTTAGTAAAGAGCTCCACACACGGACAAATACACTCCGCGCAAATACTTACCCGCTGTCCCAACTGACAGGAGCTGCCAAAATCCACTATCTTAATTGCTGATCGTTTTGGGTTACAAAGTAGTATATTTTCAGGTTTCAAATCACAGTGTATGATATTTAATTCTGCAAAAGAAACACCATTGATCGTTAGTTTTAAATATTTTGGCTTCATAATTTCAACAACTCATTTGGCTGGTCTAAACCATCGTTCAGCTTACCTGGTGTACTTAAAAATAATAACGCCGTACATAATTGCTGGGCAAACTTTTTCGTCAGGTTCAGTGATACGCCGCGGAAGTTTGTATTGCGCAGTAGATCGAATAAATTATAGGATAACAGTTCGAATACTAAACATAGATGATTTCGCCACATAAAGTGTCGTTTTAGCTTAACTGTAACGGCACAAAGCAGAGGAAGTAAACGGTTTCATAGTTAGTATATTATTTTCTCCATTTACGATACCACCAGGACTAGTCATGATCCCTTCTGTGATACTTACCGATATAGTACTTATTTTCCGCATCGGCCCGGTTCATCATTTCTAGCAGCTTGACCTCGATTTGTGCTTGATTTAGGAAGGGTTTCTTGTTCTTGATGATTTTGATCGCCACCTGGCAGCGTTCCTCGTGGTCAAACGCTTTCACCACCTGTCCGAAGCTACCCTTACCTGTGAGGTACGTGAAAAGAGTAGCGCAAAAAAAAAAACAATAGCATCAGGACACCGTGAGACGTAAGTGAGATGTGAGTAATCTCCTGTACTTACCGATCAGCGAATCGATCTCATATCGGTCGAGAAACTTCTCGCCATTCTTAATGATATAGTCATGATTCTCGTCGTCGTAGCCATCGTTGTACAGCTTCCGCTCCTTTTTGTGGGACGTGTCCTCTCCCTGGGTCTGCTGAGCTCTCCGCTTCTTTTTGGCATAGTAAACCTGCGGGATGGGTGGGACGAAGGAGCAAAAAAAATCATAATTAAACGTCACATTAGCGCATCGGATGCTAACACGCCTGTTTGCGGCATTCGAGAAGATTTTCCCTGCTTTCTATTTGCTTCATAATTCTTGCCCTTTTCTCTGTGCATATTGTTGGGGGCCGGTGGATAAGAGATTTCCTACGTTCGCTACCTTCCCTACCCGTCACTACTGCACCTGTCAGCATAATGTAGCGCAGTGTATAAGATGGCATCGTTGCTGCCGTCACCACCAGCATTCCGCTGCACCATACTGCAGCACTTTCTGTCGGTTTCGTACGTTTGTGGACAAGTCTCGCTCACAGTCTCGATTCTTTCGCCTGTCACTTGCATTATGTTTCCGAGCGAGAACAAAAGAATGTTGCAGCAATCGTGCCCTTCCTACCCTGTGTCACGGTGGATGACGGTAGGCAGCGGTAAGAGCAACATTCCATACCCGTAGGAAACGGGGGCAAAGCCATCACATCCCAGACATTCCCGAATGATTCCTCGAGGGCACGTACTGTGTACCAGGAGAAAGAGCAAGCGCGTTCCATGAACGTACCAGCGGCTGGAAAGGCGATCAGAGAGGGTTGGGTTGGAACCTTGCTGCTCAAGATGTGTGTGTGTGTGTGTGTGTTGACGATTCAAAAAAAAACAGCCAAAAAATACAATCATGAACTGCTCTAGGCGCCCATTATTGTGTCTTTGTGCATTTTTCTACAACAGATATAACCAATGCAGGACTATACGGTGAAAACCCCTGATCGGCCATGGGTGGACCGGCTGGGTGTGGGAACAGTAAACAGCTGAGTGAACTGTTGGAAAACTTAATTCATTTTGGATTACAGACCACCGAGCCACTGGGGAAAAGAAGAAGATTGCAGCGAACAAATGGTGTCGTTGCAATAAAACATGGAGATTTTGTAATAGTTTAGTATGCTATTGTGTTGAGAAAACACATACATCTTCAGGATCGATTTGAGACCAGAAATAAAAATTCTTTTCGGTAAAAAATTGTTTTTTATCATTTTAGTAATAATAATTTAATGAACATGTTACGGTTCAACTAAAAATATTTGGGGCCTAAGCTAAGGCACCAACCGCTAGTCACATTTCGTCGCTGTCAGGCATAGCGATGCAGAAATGCTATCAAAAAGGGCTATCAACACAACTACCACCTAAAGGAAAACATTCAGAAAAACTTCTTGGGTTCATATCCACCGACTAGACGAATGGAAGAACACATTCACCAGTGCTAGATGCACACATGTACACCGGAAGAAACCATTTCGTCGGGTGGGAACACGGAATGGGGTATGTGAAGTGAAACAGGACGATCAAAATCTCTCCAAATCAACGACTCACTGTCTGTGCGAATGTCCTTTCTCTCCAAGAGAATAACTTCTCTCTCTCTCCCCTTCTCGCTCTTTTTTATGTTTCTATTTCTTTCTCCTTCGGATTTCGTCTGGATAGATGATTATCCTTGCTGAAGAATAGTCGCACGGTACTCAACCAGGATACGATTAATCACCGTCCAGGCACCCTAGGTCCCTACGTCTCCCCACGGTGCTAGACTGTGCTTCCCAGTGCTGCACGGGGGTCCAACGCTCCCGTCGATCGACTCTCGCCAATCGAGAGACATGGCACTCTCTCTGCAGACATACAGACAAAACTAACCAAGCCTTATCTATACATTTTCTTCCACGTACACACACACACATACGTTTGTCCCGTAGGATTTTTCACCACGATAAGCGCCGAAACGGTTGCGCGGGATCAGTGGTTGTGGGTGAAATCGGTTGCATGGAGCAACGAGCGCCTTTCTGACCTTCCCTAACCTATTTCTCTCACAGGCTGTCGCATGGACAGCGACTACCACGCCACCGTCGCGACAACCGCGCTCGCTCGCTCTACACCATTATTGCGCGCTTCGTTTCACATCCAGCCATACCCGACCCGACTGGAATGGTGACGAACACACACGCAGCGAGACGGTACACGATGCGTGCGCGTACACTGGTGTGCGTTACCGTATAAAGTGTAATAAGTGCCACCTGATAAAAGCAAGTGCGCTCTCGCACACAACGACCAACTGATCCCTTTCGCCCACTAACTCCCGCTTCCGAATGCGGGGTTGGGAGGGAGCGGGGATAGGCGAATGGGGAGGCTAGACAGTGCCACCCCTAAACCTGGGAAAAATCAACCAACAGACACGGTTGGGATGGATGGATGGATGGAAATTGTCTGCGACAGCTTCTAGCCGACGGAAGCAGGAAAAAGTGTCTGTCGCGCTGAGTGCAAATGAACGTCACGACTTAGTAACGGCGGGCAGCATCAGTACGGTAGAGAAATAGCTGCAATCTTCTATTTTTCTGGAACCACTGCAAACCTAAAAAGAATTAATGGTTTTAGTTCCGGGTGGTGAAAACGCAAAAAAAACACACAATTCTAAAAGGACAGCTCAAAACAAATGCATACTGCTGCTAATAATGTAACTAAACATTTTTCAATATATTGATACAAAATCATTAGTTAACCATCACGTTAATGAAGCTTTTATGATTATACTATATACAAGAAGTTATATGTGCATTAGCAATCTTTCCTCTTAAACGCGACGCAGCTGAAGCTGACTGTCATAAATCATCGATCGTCGACTGCAGCGTCTCATTTGTGAGATCTGCTGCATCGTGTCAGCTGCGTATGCCACCTGCTCTTTCCTTCCCTCCTTTTCTTCTACACGGGTCGTCCAGAAGAGTGGAGATGAATCTAGGATGTTTTAGCATCACTACCACTGTGGTACGGTTGCATGCAAACGTACACACTGCCAGTTCCAGTTGTGGTGGTGCATTTCACGACACACAGCCATGCTGCTGTTAGTGCACCACACAGAAAAAGGTGTTCGCTACTTTTGCAATGTTTCAGTTGATATCCTAAAACCATAAAATGTGTATTATTTTATCAACAGCAGGGTTTTCTAAAAAGCATGCAATTTTTATCTTTAGTATTAAACAATCTTTAATATATCATACTCAAAATATGCATCCTTTTCTTCTGGCTTTATAAAACAAATTATTTGTTTTAAATATCGTACATCGTACAATGTTTGCGACAGAAAAATACTAAATGGAGACGCCCGGTTGTTCAGCATCGTTTCCTGATGCACACAACCTTATTCATCATTGCATCTACCACAACAGTTAAGTGGATGAACAGCACCTATCCAGACTGTATTTCGTTGCGCCAGAATGCATCTAGCGCTCGGAATACAGCAAAAATCGTACCACCACAGGAAAATTCATCAAACATAACGATGCAAAATCCGTCGACCACCAGCAGGAGCAGCAGCACCAGACACACAGATACGTTCACGAGCCGTCCGTTGGACAGGAAAATGGAGCTCCCGAAATGGGAGATCCGTACCGTTGAGTCACATCACCACTACCAACGCAACCCGATTGGGGGAACATGCGTTGATGCGGCTCCGAACCGACGGACAACCCGGTATCGGACCGATGGGGGTTGGGGAATAGTAGAAAAATTAAAAAGAAGGCAAACTTAGTATAGACGCAAAACAAAGATAGACAGAGAGAGAGAGAAAGAGAGTAATAGGGAGAGACACATTGATGGAAAGAGATGCAGTGAACGAGTGTGAGCGAAAAGCAAGCCAACAAAAAAAAAAGTAAGGAAAATTCCGACGATGGCACTTACACCACACGCGGACTTTCCCAGAGCGCCACCAACGAACGACACGAGGTACACGAACGCGGGCCCAATACCAGCGACACAACGACAGACGCGTCGTCCACCCTTATATGTGCGCTGATGCTTGTTGGGATGATGCTGCTGTTCCTGCTGTTGCTGTCGGGTCGGAAGAAAATCGATATCGTCGTGTGCACACGTTTGCTTTGGAGCGGCCACAGCAAGCGCCAGCGTCGCACGCTGCAACCAAACGCGCATTACGGAATGGAGAAACATGTTGTGCGATTTGAAATCGAAATGAAATCCAACATTATTTTACTTTCCTTCTTCGGAATTTCATTACCCGTACATACTGTACACATGTAAGAGTTAAGAAATATTCGAAGAAAACACAAAAATAACAGCACACCTTAGAAATGGAGGCGCCTGGTACTCGTGCACCTACGCACCGGATACCATGAAACGTTTTTTCTCTCCCAATTATTCATTTTGCGGTTAAAAAAAAGCACAAACATTTTACCATTGCAGCCCGGCTTACGAATGATAACCCACTGTTAGACCACAAGTGGTCAATTCGGAGCCGAGTAGAACTAAGTCATGAATCAAATGGAACGGAAACGAAGCAAGTGGAAAGTGGTAAAGTAACGTCCGAGTGGAATGAGACCATCAGGCCAATGCAAGCAAATAATCTTCCACGTAGAATACTGATAGCACGATGGACGGCCAGCGGAAGAGCGGACAGAGCGACAGAACGGGAGACGATATTTGGACTCCCTCCCCACCCATTATAAAGCATCCTTGAGCTTCTCATTAACTCACAGAGTTTCTCGCATTTTTACTCCCTGCTGCCTACCATCGTCCCCCCTGTGTCTCATTTACTATTGTTTGATGAAGTATGCAGTAATGAACGAGACGGTCGATTGGAGCAATACCAGGCAGGCACTCTGCTCTGACGGGTTAACTACGGCTGTGGACCGGAACGGTAAGCAGAAACCGGTGTGGCAGTTAATATTACTACGGTTCCGTATGATAGAATCGGTTCGATTGCTGTCGGGTGCCCGAGAGGGCAAGAGATTGTCTGGGGCGCATCTGATCAATGTTTTTTTTTACCTCCAATATCCTATTTTTACTGTTTCGACGTCAACTGCTGGCCAATGGCCAGGAACAAGTGCTGCTACGATCGGAACGGTTTCATTCCGGCGTATTTTATTTTTTACATTTTCATTGTTGCGTTCTTTGCTATTTGCATCTACAAACAGGATCGGGTTGATTGGCTGATGGGGATGAATAGGTTCATTGACCGTATATGCAGTATCGCCCAACCGCACAAATCGTTTATGCTTTCACACACAACAGCTTCCCTATTTCATTCACGATTTACTTACGGCAAATGCGCTATCTATTGTATGACAATCATGAGACAATTAAGGATGAAAAATAAAACAAAAAAACAGGAAGTTTCGCCACTGCACGTAATACACTTCAACAATTTCCCAATGCCACTGGATAAGTGTCAAACGAACGATGTCGTAGATGAAATTAAAAAAGCGCAACACCAGTCCTTTCCCTTTCCGGCTCCGCTCCCGCTTCACCCAACTGCTGCCAAACGTCATGACGAAATGTGAAAGAATTTACATTAAAATTCCAATAATGAAAGGTTCGCGCACCCACTATCCCCATGTGAGAAGGTGAGGTTGGGAGAAGAGCGAAGGATGCGGTAACTGGAACTGGAAACCGAAGCTGGGGCGTGAAGCAGTACAAAACGCGAGCTCGCACGCCGTTCGAATTTCAATTTCTTTCGCCGTCACTTTGTGGTAATAAATCGCACGCGAAGAATGTCCGGATTGGGTTAACTTCTGTTGGTGCGATGTCGGAGCTGTCCGGATAGATCGCAGCGGTGCGAGACAAGGACGCACACCGATGGCCATATCCCGCAGGATACGATGAACGGACAAACGAGAGGCAAACAAAAGCAATATCTAGCTGCGTACTTAACCATTCATTTCTGTTGCATTTACATACACTGTGAAGAAGGAAGCTGTGAAACGCTTAAAATTGTCAAATAGTATAATTTATCAAAACCTATCTAAACAAACATAAGCCCAAGACAACCAAACAAAAAACATCCTGACAACGAAAGAAATGATGGTCAATTGAAACAATTAGTGACTTTACCATTTTAATAAATGGGGATTATCTTGAACGTCGGAAAAATCGATGCTGTAAGTACAGAGATCGCCAATGCTTCAGAATAATTGCATCCGCAAAGAGATTCATGCTTCATCTCGCATAGAAGCCCTTATGCTTTCTATTTCAATCGATTTATTTTCAATTAGTTTGATAATAGGATTTACGTCCCATTTTCTTATTCTGAGCTGTAATTTTAATAAGTAATTTTATACATTACTTTTCTATTACAAAATTCCTTAAGTTTAATTTAATGATTGACTTATTCTTATGTAAGATTTTTTCATCAATTCTATTATAATCATCCGCTAAAACTGAAGGTTAAGTATCTTATAGTCAACCATTTTGTTGAGCCATACTTTTACCTTATATAAAAGGTAGATTATAATATATCGTTTTGTGGTTGATAGTACCCCAAAAAAATCTCTGCTTCATCTTTTTATTCTATATTGAACTAATCTTTGGCATATAGTCAATCCACTACACATCATTCTTTAAAAAGGAACTACATGTAAAAATCAAATAAGAACTCAAACTAACCCAAAACACACTCGGTCCGAAAGGGCAAAATAATGGTCCGGATTTGTTCGATTCTCGCCGCTACGGTTCGTTTCGTTCCGTCTTCAACTTGCACCGTGGAAGTTTCGTTCGTCGAGAGGTCGACCGGCCATCAGTTTATGGGCTCCAGTCGGCCTGAAGTGAACTTGAAGGAATTCAAACAGATGACCAAATCCCTACCTCTCGACAACTTTCGCTTCTCTTTCTTGTTCCACCATCCGTGGGGTTGGTCACCTACTCTTCACTATCCGCGCACGGAACTATTCCGTGCACGCCAATTTAGCAGAAGCTGGTAGTACTCCAGCTGGTAGCTGGCGCCAGCAAACTGCCCAACAAAGCTGCGGTGAGTGTTTCCCGGCATCGTCAAGTGGAGAGTTTCCTCTTACTCATCGGCACCATCGGCACGGGCGTCACCCAAACGGGGACCACCGTAGGTTTGGCTCGTCCAACTGCACAACACATTTTCTTGGTAAACATTCACACATATACACAGCCACATATATTTAAATGTGGTACGTGCCAGAACGTTGGCTCCACCGAGGTGGACTAGACAAACAGCGAGGATACGAACGGATATATGACAGGACATTATTATAATTCAATTAACAATGACCGCCACACCAACGACGCATTCTTTGCGGTGCCGTGATAAGGCACGTAGAATAGGCAGGAATATTAAAAATTAGTATACCATTCCACCGATCGACCGGGGCAAATCGTGCACAAATAGGTAATAACTTGGAACGAGAACCTCAAACAAACTGTTTATCTGTTAGCTGTATCCGGAGGCGCTATGAGTTTCCGAACTGATCCCGAAATCGAGGACTACAAATTCTACCTCGCATTGCCATGGTGTAATTTCAATACCGTCGTCCATCTATTTACCCACCTCGTTTATATGTTTGTAGGTTTTGATCAGGTCGACGCTCAACTTTCGCAGGGGGGCCGTAGCTGGATCTCGAAAAAGCACCGGTATCCGGGCTTCCATCGCCCGAATATCGGTCGATGATGTGGGGCTTATCGAACGCTGCAAGTAAAAAAAAAAACATGAAAGCAATCAGTTAAACGGTGACCGTACGATTGTAACGACGTGGTTTCGTGACATCATCGTCGCGTTCGCACCTGGTGTATATCACGATGTACGGCAGGTAAATGTTCTTCTGTAACCAGTCTTCCGTAGAGCGGCGCATGATGCCTTTGCCGCGTTGAGTCAGGAACATTTCCGGATGCAAACTGTGCTGCCACTGTTGAAGGAAAAGCAAAAAAAAAATCATATTAGTATTTAGAATTACACTGACTAGTTACTTCACGATCATATATCACAATCTGTTATTACACATTGAAAACATTTCTTACGATCCATACTAAAGTACTCTACCCTATTAAAATGAATCATTCACCTCAACACAAAAAACCTCAAAAACACCCATAACCCGAAAGCAATAGAAAGACTCTGCTAAATGTGTTTAGAACGTGCGGCAAGAGAACTTGGCAAACAGAAGAAAAAAAAACAACAAACTCAGGAGATCCCAACACGTTGAAATCTCAAACATTAGAATGGCAATCGCTTTTTTCCCTCCAAAAATCGCAACCGGCTAAAGAACCAGGCGAACATAACGACGACAACAGCCGAATAATTGAGCCGGAAATAAGGTGAACGAACTTCTTCGCAGTGCCTTCGTTCTGTCGGCGTACAGGTGCGTCAGCATCGAAAAAGCTCCGCACGATCGTTGCGTTCAGTGTGTGCCTCCGGTTTCTCAGCATGTGTGAGAGTGTGACTGATTTTGGGGAGATTCACTGCAGTTCTTACAGCTACGGTGGCTCTCTTCATTTCGCTCATTCTCTATTCTTTATATGTTTCAAAACTGATGTAACCGTTGTTGATTTTTCAAAATTACTTTCAAATTTTATGTGCAATTCAATAACTGCTGAATTAGTTACACACTTTAGAAAGATTTTTTAAAAATTATTTTCAGTTTCGGTAAAATAATTTCAGTTTTTAAAATAGTGTCGACATGTGTTGCTTTGTATCTGTATTGCGTTTGTATTTGTGGCGTTTCTCTTTTTATACCACATCACATACGGCGTGCTCGGGCACAGCCACAACATTCCGGCCGGAAGTGATATTAAAATAAAATCCCACCCTACAATAACGATCTGTTTCTCTTTTTCTCTCGCTTGAGAGAGGGGATGCTGCTGCTCTCTGCAGACGTTAGTGAGATTTTATTTTTATTACTGATCTCTCTCCCGGTAATCAGGGGGAATTCACACGGGCAACGCGAAAGATCAACTATCGTCAAGAGACTCGCGATCAATGAATCGCAGCTTTGATGTAGCATGATCACCTCTTTTCATTAAAGCTCTCGACTCACCCGTATTCAGTTGGGGGAGAAATATATCCATCAACCAGCCCTGAATGCAGCTTCATCGGACAATTTCCTTTATCTTTTATATGTATAATACACTGTTGGTAACGAGACACAGTTCGTGTTAACTTCAACGATTTTAACTTTGCATTGTTAGGTAAATCATCGTCGACTATGTAATGTTTCTTAATCTTTTATCGAATAGTTATGCCTTCTATTTTTATAAAACTAATTCCAATAAATTTTCGAGATTTTCCCTTCCATCGTCATGCGACGATATATGCCTTCTTTTTAAGGAAACATAATAATAAAAATACCAACAAATCTACCCATACACCGTATGCATCTGATCGAAATGTGCACGCTCTGCCGTTGCGTCGACAGCGGCCAACGTATGTGATGATGAAACACAACCTTCCAAGGCAAGTCTCCAGAAGAATATTGGTGGGCTTCGCTCCCCCACTTTCCTCAACTGCACACCAACACGAAGTCATCTTCACGGCTGGCGCAGATGTAACTTTAGATTGATGTTTAGACCACACCAACGGTTCGAAGGGTCGCCCAACAATTTCGTAGGGCTGAATTGGGCCGGAAATGGAGCAGCTGTTGTGGCCAATTTCGCTAATCATATGAGATACAAACTCTTTCGATGCGAAGACTTTCCAACGCAAACCGGCCCCCCAAACGTATGCGACCATCTTCAATCGACTAAACTGAATACAGTTTTTTGCCGCTTGCTCTAGAGTCGCTAACTTTCGGGCGAGGTTGAAAAAGAAAACCATCCCTTCGCAACCGTTGAAGGTGGGTACCCGATAGGAATGAGGTTAGCAACTTCACACTGAACGCCAGATGTCCATCGGTCAACACGCTTCGGAAACGCTTTCTTAAGATTTCACCGACAGTATTACACACAGAAACGTAACACATGGACGAATATCATATTACCCAATCGAACAGTCTTTAATCGAACAATCGTGAGCAGAAGTTTACTGTAGACACTTTTTACTCTGGTTTTTTTCGTTGGTAACATGTGTGTAATTATAATATCGAATACTAAAATCTTCAGATATTTCGTAAAAATACTTCGAAATACTTAACTGCTTTAAAATAAGGAAATATCATTTGCCTTTTACGCCGCTGCGTTACAAAGTTAATACGATGGCCATGAAGGTAGCCAATGTATCTTCACTTTCATGACCATACTAACATCTTCCTCCATCATGTGCGCTATGTCTGTGCAGTTGCATTTCATCTCGCGCCGGAGTCACCGCCAGACACACGCTGCTGCATCATTATTCATCCGTCATCCCTCCTAAGGTGTTTCTGCAACCTATGGCATGGTCTACGCGTCATTTCGCATCGACCGTTGGAAACCGGGCTTCAAGGCAAACCGGTTCCGGGGAATTTCCTTCCCGTGCATGCTTCACTCTCATACACAACCACGCACGCACACACCTATTCGTGCGCTATACTGTACATGTTCCATTGGCATATTATGCATCACGATCACCAAAATGGAATGCAGTGGAATAGAAATTCCACGAAAGTACTCAGCAAACAGTAACTCTCGCGAGCGAAGAACAAAGAGGATTTCGGAACCCTTGCCACCCAGCATCCGTTGAAGTTTGCACGAAAAGAAGGGAAGCGAAGTAGTAAGACATGTGAGAAGACTTCGAACGGTCACCGCTTCTCTCGCGAATTCTTTATCTCCTCTTCTTCCAGTGTACCTTGGCGTGAACATGCTTGATTGACTGTTTGGGGTTTTTTTTTATTCTTGCGATTTCACGAGGGCACAACATACACTTTGTCAGCTGTATGAAAAAATCAACCCGAATGACACCGATAAATTCTTGGATCGTCTACTAACACTCTTCAAGATGTTGAAGTTGATGTTTTTTGCGAATATTTTCTTGTAACAGTAGAGGTTCATTGCAGAAGGCTTCCGATAGTCCCCTATACCCACCATCAAGGTGTTAAAATTAAAAGGGACAGAGAGAGAGAGTGATGGGAAGGTAAAGAGAAACAACCCACATACTGTCCACGTCAAACGACGCCCATGCTTGAAAGAGCTCCAAATGCAACAGCACCAGCAATTTTGCACCGGGGCCATTCGGTATAAGTTTAGAAGTAGCCCATGCACGAACCGGACGTCTCAGCCGGCTCCACTCATTGCTTTGCGGGCACCTCGCAGCCAAATAAAAAGAGACCGCCCACCGAAAACCGCAATGGTGGTGTGTGCTCTATTTTTAGCGCATTACAACACTACGCCCGATTTCATCTCTTGTTGGTTTTCAAACTGCACACCTACACACACTGTTTTGTTTGTTTCGCCATGCACATCGCCAAACAAAAAACGCGAAAAACGGGGGGGAAATATTGGGGAACTTATAATCAACCAATGTTTACTTTCCACAAGCGACAAGTAAGACGCAAACGTCAAATTTCAAAATACTTCTTTTTATTCAGAGAAATCGGATTTTATCTTAGCTTGATTTACATGTTTTCTTAAACATGATCATCTTTCAGATGAGTTTACGAACTTTACGCAAAAGAAAATAACACACGCTCTAGACGCAAGGTGCGCGTAGGTGGATTAGCGAAGCTATAAATAAAAACCCGTGGCCAGAGCAAAGTACACACGACAAGTTAGAGGCAGTTGATCATTTTTGCTTCGTCTGAGCACTTTTCATTTCTGTGCGAAGCATATGACTAACGCAGTAAGTTGGAAATTATCACAAAATACAATTTCTCTATTCAATTAATTATCAGCTCACACATTAACTCAAAGTGTTGTTTATTAGTTTCGTTATTATTTACAATTTTTATTTGAAAAATAATTATGCAAATATAAAGGCATATCATAAGAATCCTAGCTTGAAGTAATCATTGAGAACAATACTGTGGTTCAAGCTTCTTTTAACTTTGCATAATATGTACACAGTTTCGTTAGAACAATGTAAAAAACTACATATTTAAATCTAAGCATCTAAAGCATATCGCTTTAAAGGCTAACGTCGTGTAACACGATCGACAAAAAGCATTGTGCGAGGTGATGGCTGTACAAGTGCCGGCGCGCACTCACACATACGAAAACACAGTTTCCCTTGCATCAACAAAACTGACCTAGGAAACCGAACCATCAGCGGTGTACACCAGCGGGTTTTGTTACTGCTGGCGCGCTCGTTATTTCGATTCCGTTCTTAACGCAACAATTTGTGTGACACAAACACACTCAGAACATCATAAATAAGCTTATTTTTGAATATTTTCTTATTCTTGTAACTTTTGCAAAAACCGTTTAAATTACGCAAAGAAAAAAGGAAACTTGTTATACATACAAACTGCCAAGTAACAGTGCGTGGAAAAAATAATTCTAAAAAAAAAAGATTACCTCTGGCAAAGCTTTTCCAATATCGAACGCATTAACCAGCACGCGCTCGCACTAACCAGAATTGGTAGAGTAGGGGAAAAACATGTGCAATGAGTTTTCTTTTCACCCAGCTCATGTGTCTCGGGTTTGTGAAATAAACACCCACTACTATCGAGCAATGTAACCCGTTTCTCGTTTGCTGCGCGCATATATGATCAGGGAAAATAGACAAAGCATACACACAGATGTGTGTTCTACATGTACTACTCCCGACCCCGACGACAGTCCCAATTGTGTTGAAGCATAGCTTCTTTTTTTTTTGTTCCCGTTTGCCGGTGTTAACCGTCCCGGAACCACCTCCCCTGTCCCGAACGGTTTGATGGTTTTGCATATGAAGTCACAGGTTCAAAAATAGACCCATAATTCATTCTCATTTTTCATTTGCGTGCGAACGAACGGAACCAATGGTGAAACCAGCAGCCAATGATGACCTCCAGACAAAAGGGGAAAGGGAGGATAATGGGAGCGGGGAAAATGGAAGAAAGTATTTTCCATTTCCGCAACACAACAAATTCTCGTACAGTCAATTATTCTACCACGTTTTTCCCATTTAGTGCAATATATTATATACATTTTTTTTAACTTTTGTTAAAACAAAATGATTGATTTAAACGGAATATTATTTTTATGATGAAAAAGCGTGGTACGTGATTCTTAGAACAGCTGGAAAGATATGCGCGATGAATCAACGCGGTTGGGATTTTTTGAAAGCAATCATATTAATTTGTCGCTTGCCAAGAAATGACTCACATGCTTACATCCTACTGATCTTCGTTCTCAGGCAAATAATTTTTGTCATTTATTTTTCTCATTCTAACTGAAATGCTGCTTGCGATTTGGTGGCGCAACAGCACCTTAGGTATCTGTACGCATTTCCACGTGACCAAAAATCGGTTTGCCCAAACAAATGTAGGGTTTTACAGCACAATGGCCGCCAAAACGCACCGGGGTAGCGCGTGGGCAGTAAATTGTTGTTACCTTCCGATCGTCTTGAAGATGGTGACCGCGTGTGGCGATTATCGGTTTACGACTTTGATCTCACTCGTTCGGAAGTCATGCTTCGCCCAAACAAACGCCCGCAGTGATGATTTACTGACTTGTGCATCGATTGTTACGTGGAAGGTGTTTATCCTTTGGGATCTTGGGAGCCACACAAGACTTCTATATCTGGCATATTCCCTCGAGTAGAACGATCTTTCATTCTGGCTACAGTGCGTAGCGTGTGAAAATTACAATTTATTTAATTTAATTTGATTCCAATCTTTTTTTCGAATTTATATACTCTATGGTACCTTTTTAATAAAAATTTGTCGATTCTTCTTTTTCCAATAATCTTACAAATAAACCACACTGCATTAAACTAAATAACATCGATAAAACCCGCACGGGACTGTCCCGGGAAGGAAAAACGTGCGTCCCAAGCATTGGAACTACTTAGCGCTGCCTAAGGTTTTACTTTTCTCCCACGCTTATCGCCTGCCTGCAAACCAGCCACCCACGTGTTTTTTTTTCTTCAGCCTGCATTAAACCACGTTTCGCTCTTTCTCTCCCACACGCACGCCAACGGGAGACCAATGTCAGCTTCTGCATTCTCAATTAGGGATAAAAGGTACAACGTACGGTGTTGTTTAAAGGTGAGCCAGAAGCCAAGATGAAATCAGCACCCCGAAAAGAAAATCCGTAGGATTTCCGTGTAAGCTTTTCCGTCAGTGGGTTGCTCCACGGCGTAGGTGAAGGCACCTTTTTTGCTCCCACTGCTAACGGGCGTTGCTCTACACATTTTGACTACTTAACAATCGAACTCTGAGGATCATGATGGGTTTCCAAGGTAAGCCGGTAAAGTATGCTGGAAACAGCCGCAAACAGCATTACGGCTTAATTTCCAATCGTTTATATTGAAATGATTATATACTCATGTTTCGATATGAGTTTTATTTATTGTTCCAAAACTGAACACCAAATCATTCAACGCATTCGAGAAAGTATAGGACAGGTACGAACGAATCTGAATCTAGCATCCAAACCGCAATAGCCCTTATGTTCTCACGCAACGCCGGGTACAGACCGGACAGAGCTTACGAATGCGAAAGAAAGCCGGCCAACAACAGCACAGACAAGAGGCGAAGGCAAAAGATAAATTGACATGACAGACAAACTTCCGCCGAAGACACGGACCAAATAAGATGAACCTCTTCGCAACGCAGAGAAATAAAACCCCTCGCGCACACGCGGATCTTCGAGTCACGAATGTAATTCAATCAAGTATTTCCGGTTCTTCGGTTTTCTTTATCCGTCTAGACAAGAGCACACGGAAAGGTGAATCCCAACGTTGGCCGGGACATCACGTCTCAAATCCCCACGATCGTCATCTTACGCTGGGCAACGTCATGCATCAGCGGGCAAAACGCAAACCAAGGACAATCATCCAGAAATAATTTTACGCGGTAACTGTCTCTATATCTCTTTCGCACTGTGCACTCTCACTATACATCCTTTTTTTCTTTGTCACGCAAAAGAGCTCCATTTCGTGGTAAATCTTTGTGCTCAGTTTATTTTATGAAGTTCTTGCACACGTATAGGTGTTTTTCATACTCTCTACACACTTTTACCATTTAACGTTCGAACTTAATCGTTCTGCTTAAAATTGGATCGTTGTAATGAATTGTAATAAGTTCTTCCAGTACAACAGGTTTAGGAATATAGCGGCGTTCAGAGGTTTCAAACTTGGAAAATCTGTAGCAGAAAATGTGTCGCATATACCCTTGATTTGATCTTTTTTGATGAAATATATAGTTTATAACACCACCTGCAAGTTAACTAACCATGACTAAACTTTACTTATTTATTAAATTCCTTTTTCCATAAAGAACCAATCTGCAGACCACTGGTTCATTAGTCTTATACAGCCAAATTTCCCCGAATACCCTAAATAAAGTTCTCACTAGAATTGCCCACTTTGTCTACCCTTTCCAACAATCCGGCGACTGCGACGATGATGACGGCAATCCAACGTCTCGTTTAACGACAGACGGACCAGTTTTCATCCGCAACACAAATCAGCTTCTGCAACCTTTTTCAATCTTGTTCCAGAAATCAGGCGAGAAAATCTAAAAATGAACATTAAATCGAATCCGGCCAGACAGTAGCAAGACGAGGTTAACCAAACGAAGTGGAGCTCATCCGAACCCAGACGGGGATGGAAACGAGAAGGTCGGGGGTGGGGAAACAACTTCACAACTTTGAGCAATCCTTTTTCATCATCCCACCAACCATACAGCCGCCATCACCGCCCATTCCATCAAACAAAATTCTCCATCTGGTGTTCGAAAGGCGATATTCTACTTCCACGATCTGTTCTTCTTTATGGCTCACTCACAAAAATCCAATGACCTCTCAGCGAGACAGTTTTTCTTTTTGGTTGCGTTCACCTCGCTAGACTTTTCCAGACTAACCCAGACGACCCTTTCGGCTCTCGGTTCCCCAAAAATACCTTCGCTACGGTACGGCACGGCCAGACGGAAAAACAATACAATCACAACCCGAGACGTCGTCGAAGATAAAGTTAATGTTGTACACGTTTCCCCGCCAGTGCTCCGTAGTTACGTACCGTGAAAACACCCAACACCCAACACCCAGCACTGGCACGGCATATTACCGTAGCGCGTTCGGTATCACAATCGGATAGAAGATCCTGACCCAAAAGCCAGCAGAATAACACGAAGAAGCACATCTCAACGTGGTTTCCACAGCACAACTTGATTTCCCATCGCTCAAGAGTAGCAACAGGGAGTAGGGGAGTGGGCAACGTGGCGAGACGATCGAATGGTCCCAAAACGAGGACTTGGACGACTCGGTTGCTCTTTTTCCCCACCAACACAGGCGCTATAGCAGGCCAGCACACATTTTTACTTGCAGCTAATTTGCATCCCAAAATTCTAACCTTTTGGCCCTTTCCCCCCACCCACCCCCCTTTTCCTCCTGCCTGATCACCGTAGACGAAAGTGAAGACATCGGCAGCGTCGTTTCTTGCCGTCGAAACCGACTTTACTGCTTGGCTGGCTGGCAAATAATCACGTCGCAAATATCCTACTTTACTGCAACGATATCATTCTCCATTAGAACCTCCGCATCAGCGTAAATGTAATGTTTAGACGCTCACCCGCGACGGAATGGACGGGAGTTCGTCATACTGATACAGCTACCGTACATAATGATAATCATGCGGTATATAACGACGACCATAACCGTCCCGTGCCGTATTGTTAATCGTAACGACATTCAATATGATTTGCAGCGATATAAAACAGACTTAACAGCGATTCGTTTGCTGTTCAAATATCTCGTACAAGTGCAAACTTAAACTTGGAACTACAGTGGAATACACTGGTGCGCCTTCCAATAATTACCAATAACATCTTACGTTCACCAACACTTTTTGCAGATAAATAAAATTGAATTATCAGCAACGGAAGGTCCACCAAACATCCTTTCCTCTGCATACTAAACTAACGCTATCAAACCAAACGACCCCGAAGATCCAGACACCATAACGACCTCGGGACACCTCGGGAGGTCCTTATTATGGTGCTCTCGTTTAGCCCATAAAACAACTTCTTAATGTAGCTGCGCTGGGTACTGCAATAGGGTGTTGCTGTAATCGGGGTCACAATAAGCACGATTTCAAGCGAATTCACGATCTTTACATTACTCCGTTGTTAAATTGCACACGAACGGTGGACATCAGCCAGTTCCTTTTTTTTCACTATCCTTTCTTGCTTTGGCGCTATTACACTGTGTGGACAGATAGCTAGATTATTTACTACGCGTTATATGGGTTGTGAGAACCTTAAAAAAGAAAGCTATAAAAATGTGGGCTGGAATAGTAATCCTGATACAGATGGTAACCCCCTCTTTATCGTGATCCTTAAACGTGTCTACAATTGAAAACTACCAATGAAATTGAATAAGATCGTTTCGAAGGGCATGCTGATAATATAATCCAGTAAAATATATTTCTTTTGATAAACAGCTAATATTAATAACCATCGAAAATTTCACAATACAAAGGATATTTTTCAATGAAGCCTGTGATGTCTCTCAACCAAATTTTGTTAAATGTATTTTGACGTCTTATATCTAAACCGCTGATAGAGTTCTATTAAATTTGAAGGTCTGTAGATGAAAATCTGAAATATGTTTCACCGAAAATTTGGAAAACATACTTTCGAGCACCTGATCGAATTTCAATACATTCAACTATAAAAAATGCAAGAGTTTCTTAATAACATCAGAACAAAACATTCGAACAGATGAAGCCCATTTTTTCAGAATTATAAATATTCATTACTTGATATATACACGGTTGTATGACAGATTCCATCTCAAATGCTTTGCTTCCTAACTTATCTCACGTAAGACACCACAAGTTGCAAGAAGAATAGTATTCAGCAAACTAATTTCTAACCATCTTTTTTAATTAAATTCTACCAAACTTTTAAGCCATGTAGAAACATTTTAACAGGATATCTCAAGTGCGAAAAGTCAACGAACTACAGCCCACGTTCTTCGTCCGTTCATTGATCTAAGAACGGCGGTTCAGCAACTAAAAATCAAACCCCAAAATAAACAAGCACCACAAACTGGTGGTTCGATTGCTACCAACTTGTGTGGCGGTGTGTTGTATTCCTGTACATTGTTCCCATTTGGTGTGTTGTTTTGCTCGTTTCGGGAACGTAACCTGTTGCTCCCGGCACTCCCCAACATACATTACATACACGCACAATTACATCCCACATACTCACCGTAGTCATCCTTCGTTGACCAGGATTGCGTGAGGGTCGAGGAAGAAATATAGCACAGTGCACTGGTCATTTTGTAGTAACAGTTTAAAGTTCTTCAAACTTTTTTTTTATACTCTCACTATCGTGAAGGATCTATTGAACGAACTGTCTCTTAGTTCTAACGATGATTTGTAGCAAATAAAAGAGAAAAAGAACTCCTCACAATTATCAACAACGTTCACCCGAATGTCTTTGCGGATCTGTGATTAGATCAAAGCCAATTGCAAAACCACACAGGACACGCACACAGTATGTGTGTGTATTTTGGGCAAGGAAACGAATGCCAAATCTTACTGTTGCCGAGGAGTATATCGACCGACTAGACCACCCCCGGCGTTACCGCTTCTTCCTTTCCCTGCTTACAACAAACACAACACACACGCGGTACTGTTGCCGAGCTTCTATTATTATCGCCAATTCCCGTGCGACAGCGGCGCGTATACGTAAGAGCGGCGAGAAAAGCTAAGTACGCCCGTGACGCACTTCCTTTGCTATCTGCTTAGTTAGATGCGTCCTACATCGAACCACCCGAGGGGCGGTTTATGTGGTAATCGAGCGATCGAGCGTGCAGCACAGGAACATATGATACCGAAAAAGGTTTGTCCCCCCAACTGGGAAATGAGAAAGCGCAAAAAAAAACACGACCTACACTACTTCCTCGCAACACTTCTCAGCCGTACCAGCAACAAACACTGGAATGTACTAAGCCACTGGTATAGTATGACATAGCTCAATCCGGCATAGTGTAACCGTCACACCATGGAATTGGGGTGGTGTTTTGTATTTAAAGTTAGATTATGTTTTATTTTTACCCTTTTCTCACCCTCGATCGAAAAAATCTCCCTTGTAAACATTCTCAACGTGCGCCCAACTACTCCGCCAAACACGCTTGATCGCTCACCAACAAACGAAAGGGAAGTTATGCAATCTGCATGGCCGTACGCGGTTAAGTAATATGACAATATGACATTTCACTAAATCCTAGTATTTGTAGTACACCTTGAATGTGTTACAACATCTTGCTGTCTTTCTAGAGCTCCCACATAATAAGTTAAGTACGTTCGATCACCTCAAGAAAAACGATCACTTTTACTTCACTTTTACTGAATATTCGACACCACTTTAACAACTTGCAAAAACCTTCGACGAATACCCTTCGCGGCGCTAGAGCACAACAAACAACACTTGTATTTTGCCAGGCGGCGGTAGGTTCCGGCACTCCGTTTTTGGCAAACCTCCGTCCGCTCGGTCGAAGACGCGAACAGACACTAAAGTGGTTTACACAAAATCAGACAAACCAGCAAACCAAGGGTGGTAGGGCGGACACACAAGGGAAACGCATCTCAGCACCACCAATTCTTGGCACCCAGGACAAGACGGCAAGCCACGCTCGCGGTGCAGGTACATATGGGTGGCGGATGACGTGATTCCCTTCACCACACTTGATGCGCCAATCGATTCCACCACGAGAGAGCCGATGTTTCGCACTCCTGCTTGCTATAGGCTATGCAACAGAGAACTCCCGACAGTGTATTCATGCTGCCCGTTCGGGATCTCGCCGTTTGGTGCACGCGATCTTACCCGAGCGTTGTCACAAAGCAACATCGAAGGACGGACGACATTCTTGACGCGCTTTCTTTTACGGCACTACAGACCGCCAACGCTTAGGCCAACAGTCAATTGCGATCGTTCGCTTCCCTTCGATCGTCATTCACACCATGCGGCATGCAGAATCCTCCCACAGAAGCAGAACCGCTCTTGAACCGTGTGTGTCTGCTTTTGTTTCATCACTGGAGGTGTGTTTGAGTCATACTCTGTTGTCATGCCTTTGCGGGATGAACATTATTAATACAGGAAGTTGCGCATTTGCTAGAGGATCTTGTTTGATCTGACGTGCCAAACACCAAGTGGAACGTAAACTCATCAGTCATCTCATCAGAGTACCGTCAGGCGTTGTGATATTTTCGCGCGTCCTTCGAAAATCTTGCACAAAGGCATGAACATGTGTTTTTTTATGTTTTATAATATTCAACAAAATATAAGAATATCAGAACAACAAGTTGAACATTTTTGCAATATGGCCGTTTTTTTAATAAGAAAAAATTGAAAATCTTAAGATTTAACACGAAGGAAATATAAGGAAAACATTAATAATAAATAAAAATAAATACATTAATAATTAAATAATTTAAAAAAATTAAAATAAATTCATATATTAATAAATATAGTAAAGAACACAAAAGAAGAAAAGATAAAAATTAAAGAACAAGAAACAAAGATAGCAAAAAAACCTTAAATTTCCTAACCTTGGTGGATTTGTTACACGTAATATAACAAATATATGAAACAGATTTTATGTTACGCAAATTTTAATTACACATATTTACTATTTGCTCCGTGTTACGTTTGAAACGAACGTTACGATTGACCACATCGTTCACCCTGGCAACAAGTCGATTAAACCTCCCAAGCCGTTACTAAGCGTGGAAACCCAAAATAGCCGTGCACCGATACCAAGGAGTCATACAAAAATGGATCACTTCCCTTCCTCCGCTTCCCCTCTATTTCGTTCCATCATTTTTTTTTTCATTTTTTTGTTTTGTCCATCGTGAAAGCGCCAGTCATGAAATGCGAGCTGATGGTTCGCGTCATCGTTCACGTACGCGCGTCTTAAAAAATCGCATGCTTTTCTGCTTCTATGTTTGCCTTCCCGGCCTGCACAGCGTTGTTTCCAGGTTCCTGTCGGGGCGTTTGACTCTCCCATTATCATTTGTCTCCGCCGTTTCTGAGTCTGTTACGCACGATAACGCTTCGTTCACTTTTCTTGCACACCATATGCTGCTAGGGCCCGTTTTTTGCACCCTTATCACGAACACTCCCAAGCGAATAGAGCGGGGTAAAAGGGATGAAAGGGAGCCAGCGGGAAATAGAATCGTTTCACCTCACCGTTGTCGGCATTGTATTTGCATTTCTTTGCGGATGTAGCGCCGGGCGCTCCGTTTTCACTGTACGTTCACGTGCACGCGCAATCTTAAAGCAAATAATGGCACCCGAACTGGCAGCTAACAGACGTACGGCAGGCAAACAAACACACACAAATATGATTGCCTTCACGGCCAGACAGACTTTAGAGGTGCGCAGCAGCAAAAGAAAGCGCTCGAAAAAAAATAGGTGTGCAGCGACGAATGTTTTTTTTTTTGTTTTTCTGTTTCGTCTACCACACCGCGACAATCATACTGTGTGACGCCGTGCTTTGCACCAATTCCTATTGCGACATATTGGTGTGCTAACTCGGTGGTGAAGAAGTTACGATGTAACTAAGGCAAAATTCTACCGTTGGGCTTTTATTTTTTTTAATGTTGTCATTCCTGGAACAGGTGAATTCTACACACAGTTAACTTCTTTAATTTATTATACTAAATCAATCGTTATAAATGTTTACTAGAATCATATTGTACACTTATTGGAGAATTATATGCAAACAGGAGGATGATTCCAATGTAAAAAATTGAAATTAAATAATGGAAAGAACTGAACATCTTAAAAAATTTATAAATACTTCTTTATAGACCAACAGTTACAAAACTCACTATAATAAATATGGTTTCTAGACTCACAAAAATAGTTTTATATAATAGTAACATAAATTTAAATACATTGTTGTGCAAAAGTAAATTCTTTTCACTTTGCATAAAAAAAACTCATTTTGTTACGCGTGAACTCTGTATTACATCGTCCGAATGAACTATACCTTCACGAGATGAAGCTAATGGGGAAGAGTAACACATATTGCGCGTCAACCGGTAAAGCATGTGACAAGCTGCAGCAGCGATCACCTGCAAGTGAACGCGGATCCACATACAGCTGATGGTGGCTAACACGCTTCACCAACGGAACGGTACATAAAAATGGCAAACACTGTTTGTCGGTGCTGTTAACACAGTGGTGACGGAAACGATACAATTAAGCGCAAAGTTTTAGCATTCGACAGTTTAAAGTTGTTGCATCTGTTTTAAGTGTAGACAATCTGAGAAAAAAAACCCTCATTCTTAATATTTCCAACCATTCACTCAGTGTCAATCAGTTACTTGGTCACGTGATTATTTTTGTATAACCTGAAACATCCCGACCAGGTCTCGGAAGAAAGGATCTGAACGAGAAACCTTTTCCTGATTTAAATATAGGATCTCGATCGAAACTTTGAGCACGGGTTGTTTCGATGCCGATGGTAAAAGGCAACGAACCGAGGGCTCGACCGATGTTGCGTTCGAGAGTGAAACAAAAGCAAAACGTGAATTAGGTTAACACATTAAAATGGGATGTTATTTTTGTCACACCGTTCAACACCCGTTACACCGTGTGTGGCATTTCGGAAAAAAAGAAAATTTAAGCAATAAAAAGGTTATTTTAATTGTAAGACGTTCAGAAGGGATTATAAAAACATTATTGCAACAAACAACACCGAAAAATACTAAAATGATGCAAATAACATTTATGCTCAGATAAAAATTTCTAAATGTGCACAGAATTATCTTATCTTTTGATAGGATATATCCTAAATATTAGTTTATCCCTCGAAAATTTTCGTTTTCCACTAATCTTAAGATTTTATATTCAACATAGCCAGCTTACATACATCACCGTAAATATTAATTTCAACAAATAAAAAAATTAATAAATTGTTCAATTACAATAGAAAAATATCATAGTATGAATGATGCAGCAAACGGTAAAGCCAGAGACAGAATGAGAAGCAAATTTAACTGGAAAGATAAGAGCGGCGAAACAGGCGTACGTCAATGGAAGGCCATAAATCACCGTATTCATCCACAGCAACCAGGTAAAGGTGCATGTTCGTGCGACCGTGACCGAAATTTCCCGCGAACTGTGTCACGTCACAATCATAAGTAGCGTACGTTGTCTGATAAGGTACGGAGGGGGGGAGAGCCCAGTTACTTCATCTATTTGAATGTTTCAAAATTTCCTCCCTCCCAAACGTCCGTCTATCAAACGGGACGTATCGCCGAGTCGCTCGCTCGATCCATGGAGTACCAACCAAAAAAAAAACAAAAACATACACATCTTTAGCAACGTCCCATTTACCAACCCAACACCCTACACATGAGCTGCTTGTCATGAAAGTGTACGAAAGCGCGTCACAAACTCAAACAGACGAAACGTATGAACGCTAGTGATAAGCCCAGACAGCACCGCAGACCTCAAATATGTATGGCCCCAAAAATAGGACCCAGGCATCAAAAGTTGCCACAGCTTCGCAAGAATTTGATAATAATAAAAAAAAACCCCTATCCGAACCCAGAAATGCATGTTCCCATGGCGTTATGAGCGTTGGTATGGTTGGTACCGCGTCAACGGATGGTGACGGCGCACCTTACGACTTCATGCGAGCCGCACCTTGCCGACATCCGTGTCAAGTGTCCAGAGCGCGCCTATCGGGTATTGCGCAATAAGTGACAGCTGATAATGTCGGCTGTACGATAGGTGATACGATTTCGTAGCTGTGGCTGATCGCTGCGGCTTAGATAAAGACTAACGAGTTGCACGATCTCCGGTGATAAGTGCAGCCGACAGGAGCTTTTTTTTTAAACACCCTGCTGCAAATAAAGTGTTAGTTTGACACTCTTGGTACGTCCCAGTGCAAATGAAGCTGTACGCAGTGAGAGACACACAAATGCAAAATTCAAATTAGTCACACATCGGGAAATACCTTTCACTGCAAAGAAGGTATAAAAATATCCCACAAAATGTAAATCTGCAATGACTCGGATTAATACGAATAAAGGTCATTTCGATTGAAGTGCATCCATGTTACGCAGCATAGAGTACAGCAACACAGCACACTTCTTTTATTACACCGACAAGCATATAAATTTCGCTATGACATTGTTGTCAGTAAAGCTAGATAGCTGCAACGTACAGTAATTGCACCGAACTTGAATGCATTCCTCCGCTAATCCTTCTCTCAGTGGTTGTGCAACATTACTCTACACCATCCCAGATGCATACGATACAACAAAGAATGCACCTTAAGATGGCCGTGGTCGGAAGGCAACAAAAAAAAACACGTAGCGGGGTTTTCCATTACTCTTTTGCTTCGAGCGCAGGGTAATTCCGAACAAGATTAGAGAGAGAGAGGCAATAAAATGAAATAGTTATGACACCCGACCGCACCGCACTGATTATACAATGTTGTTGTGTAAGACAGTTGCGGATCTTTCTTATCGCTGTAGTATGCGAAACGGCAAACGATAATAAGTAGCGTCAGACACTAGTGCGTGCAACTGTACACATCATCGGCCTTAGAGGAAGTTTATAAAAATTGTAAACAAATAAAACATAGGAAAAAATCTTATTACACATTAAACCAGCTATGATAATCTGTTGTAATATAATCGCTAGAACATTTCTACTGCCAAAAGCTCTTTGTGATAGACCAACCAAAAAGCTGCAACAGCGAATTACTAGGCGTCTCCATTATCGTTGCAGTGACTAATGGAGGCGCATAGAAATTTAAAAACACACATTTTCAATACAAACAAATTCGGTCATCAAAAACGTTTCGAATGTAACCAACACAAAGAAATCACACACTGTATTAGGAATTCCCAATGAAACACGATACAAACCGAAGTGGTGCAGGTTAGTAACAAGGACACGCGAAGATGACACGTGTCACCAAATGGAAAACCCGCCCCATAAAGACCATTTTCTTTGCCCGTTCCACCAGCTATGTGTCCTAGGAGAACCAATCACACAAAGAGACCGCTCGGTCGCGTCGGTGAGCTTTCTTGGCGTCTTTGTTCACGGAAGAATGAGTCTCCTGTGACTCGGTACCGGTAAGGAAATTACTTCAACACCGACATAAGCTGCAAGCAGTTTATGGGTTATAACGCATAATAAAAAGATACGGGTTTTGCGCGATTGTTTTATAGTTCTTCTGTGTTTTTTTTTGTTGGTATGATAAATTTAACGAGCGAGAGTACATTCACATGATTCACGGAATGTTGTTCTCGTGTTGATATTTCAAATCACTCATCATCAGCATCTCTAGCACAATAAATGTTGATATATTACATTTTCTCGCTGTACAAAAACTAATCTCTAAAAGCGTTCCATTCCAACGTTTCAATTTTTCTCACCTCAAGCTAAATTTTCCCTTTGGTCCAGAGGTTCTTCATTAAAGTAAAGGCACCGGAAATAGTAAAACTTGATTGAAACATTTCACTGATTAGATACTCGATTTATGATTGCTTGCGGACAAAATGTTCTCCCGGGAAACATTATACTGCTGAGACCGGCCGTTCCAATTAACGGAAAGGTAAAGCCCCTTCACCCACGACCCGTGATGGACCCATGTTACTGCGGCCCACGATGGAAAGTTGGAAGGAAATCTTGTACTACAAATAACAACCGCGTAGATGGTTGGGACAGCAGTTATCAGCAACAGTAGCACCATCACTACCACCAACACGTTCCAAAAACACATGCTGATACCCTCGAGATGGAGTTTGGTAATTTTCCACCAAAAACACACCCGCCACCCAACAGCTCCCACATGCTACGGGTTTTTGTGCGTTTTAATTACAGTTCAAAGAACGGAGCGTCTCGTGGCGAAGCAAAACTGAGTCGGGAGCGGGAGAAAAGTTGTTTTTTTGTTGTTGTTGCATTCATGGACAACATTTCTTTGCCACGCTGGGTGAAACGCTGAAACAGTAGCAAAACTTTCCGAGATTGGGAAACCACCGATAAAATGAGTCCCAGACGCACGTTCCAGACACCGGCTAGCGTTTGGATGAGAGTTCTTGGACGAGGCGAGGAAATTGCTAGTAATGTAGGCGTAAATATAATGCGTTTCTTTCGCTACATATTGTTGTTTGCCAAATTCTGGATAATGAGTGAGACGAGATCGGTTTGAGCAATAAATAGACGATCAATTTGGCAATTAATTGCTTTTGAAAGGTTTACAAATTGCGCGACAGTATCAACACGCAGCTATCAATAAAATTGATTACTATTTTAAAAAATATGTATGGAATATTATGCAAAGTAATGTGTAGAATAACACCTAAGCAAAAGTCAAATTTATGAAATCACTAAAAGTAACTAAAAGATTAAACGGCGCGGAAGAAAGATGCTCAAGTTAACGAATCAGAGAATCAGACATTTTTTAAAAATTGCGCTTCTTCTGTTGAAACTAATGTTAACGTTTAGCAAACAAGTACTCACATTTCTGTTTTGCTTTATCGGCCAACATGGTGCTGCTGTTGCTAGTGCCGCTGGCTCTAATTTCCGATTCAATCCAATGACTAATGTGTGATTGCTGCTGTTGCTGCTGCTGCTGCTGCTGCAGCTGTTGTTGATGATGACCGGGATGTTGTTGTGATGGTTGCTGTGGCTGGTACGGTTGGTAGCCGAGCGTCGCGTTCGGTAGCTGCTGTTGCAGTAAATGCTGTTGCAAATGCAGCGGGTTCGTATGGTAATGATGATAGAATGGTTGCTGTTGCTGCTGTGGATAGTCCAGCTGGTCCTGTGACTGCGCCCGGCTAACCTTCAGCGATTTGAAGCCATAAATGATATTGTCGTTGATCAGCGAATCGAGATCGCTGCCGAACAGCAGATCGTCAATGTTCCGGTTCACGGCAAGGATGCGCTTGCCGCTCCCCCCGCTCCCGCTCGAGCCACCCTCGTCCTCGCGATCCTTACTTTCGCGACCCGCTTCGCCACCCCTTCCGGTACCGATCGACCCGAACTGGGAGCTTCCCCCGAGCACTTCCGGTGCGACCACCGAACCGGCAATTCCGTTTCCGCCGCTCGACGTACTGCTGCAGCTAGCGCTACTTCCGGCACCACTGTTGCCACTGAGAATGCCACTACCCCCACCACCGTCACCGCTGCTGCCGCTGCTACCGGCACTGCTCGTACAGTCACCGCTCTGCACCACCACAATGCCACCGATCGGATCGTCCAAACCCGGCGGATGCGATTCACTGCCCTGCGCGATCTGGCGCCGGCCACTTCCCACTACCCCAACGTACGAGGCCACCGGCAAAACGATGTGCACTCCCTCCTGCTGGGCGAGATGCTGCCGACCGGCTTCACTATAACAAACTCCCCCACCACCGCCACCACCACCACCACCTCCTCCACCACTATCGCCACCAGTGCTGGCCGTTTTCGGCACGAGCGGTTCCGGCTGCCGCTGGGCGCTCGTCGTGCTACGTCTCACTCGTCCTTCTCCGCCTCCTCCACCCACACACCCTTCGAATCCCGCCGCTACTTCTCTGCCAACCGCACTGCCACCACCGAGACGTGCAACTTCCGCAAACGTTGCCGCCGCTTCTTCCGTTGCGCCGGTTCGGTTCGTGTTGCCGCTTGCGGAAAACCCGCTACCGAACACGTCACTTCCCGTCACAACAGCCGCCTGATGTGCTCCGCCGTACGGATCACGAACTGTTTGATCTTCGGTCGCTGCTGCCGTTAAGCGGTTGAAACTATAATTTCCACCACACTGTAAACTTTCCACTTTTGCTTTTAGATTAACTACCCCGCGGACCACTTCTTCCTGTCCCGCCACCAAGATGTGATGCAAGATGGTGCCGTCGACGTTGGTGCCGTCACTGTCGATGCGTTGGAGCGCACCGATCAACAAGTTGTTGAGGATGTTTCCGCTGTCCCGGTCCGATGTTCCGGTGGCACGTGTTCCGCACAAGGATCCGTCGCTGTAACGATCCGTGCTGCTGCTGCTGCTGCTGCTGCTACTGCTTCTGCTGATGTCGTTCCCACTGGTGGTGATGGAATCGATGGCGTTGCAACGACTGCAACGACCACCACCGATACCTTCGTCGCTAGTATTGAGTAGTGAAGCCAATCGAGGGGAAACTATCATGCCCCCGGCAGACACACACGCCAACACACCACAGCAGCACACATACCAGACACAACCTTCTGACACCTGCACACACACACACACTCACTTGGCACGCACACTTGGTTTCTGCCAAGCTCAAAACTTAACTTAAAATTTAAACAAAACAAAAACTAACGCAAAGGATACTAGATCCTTTCGCCTACTTGCTCTAGTATAACGCCCACGCAAGCATACAAATAGATACGCACACACACACACACGCGCGCGCGAAGTAACGGAAACGATAAAAGCACCGCTGGTTTTATGCGAATGATTATTTATTCCACTGATCACACTTTTCATTACTTCCAGAAGCCGCAATGTGCCTCTGCTTCCTTTCTTCCTTGCCGGCAGCTCTTTTGGCCTTCTTTTCTTGCTCACATTTCACACTGGATTCGCACAGGCTTTGCGATTATTTTACACTCATAAAACCTAAAATAGAAACAAAAACCCAAAAACAATCCCCCAATTAGCACTTTGCACAATACCCTCACAAGCATTAGAAGACATTAGGAGAGAGGGATGGCGCGAAAAAAAAAACATTTACATACACAAAGATCGATAAACTAAACTTTCGTTCATTATCTCAACTGTCACACAGCACACCGGCATCCTTAAAGTCGCGTTTGCATCTGATGCTGGGCCACACAACAATGACACATTTCACTACGAATCTTTTGATGCTTTGTGTGTAAGTGTGTGCGTGTGTGTTTTGTGGTCAGCGATAAAGGAAAAACGTTTCCACCGCGACGACTTTCGTACAGCAGATGTGTAGTTGACGAGCACAATGGAAGAAATGCCGGAATTAGTCAGTGGAAAATCAACAGGCACCCGTGAGAGCGAGTGAAAGATGCAGAAAGAAAGAGAGAGAGAGAGAGCGCGAGAAAGACTGGAGCGGAAGATGAGGAAGTTTTTTAGAAGCGTTCTTCAGCGCTGACTTGTGATTGCGCGGCTGTACTAGCTGATCCTTTGTGCTGGTGGTGCAATCTACAAGAAAGAGAAAAGAAAAAGGATTAGAATTTGAGGATTCATTGTTCAATGTGGTATATTGTATTTAACGCTATTAATTAGGAAGCAGATGCAAAATTATATTACATCAGCAAAACAACAATATGTAAGCAAGAAGAAGAAATAGAAGAAAACTCCTAGATCAGCCAACAACAGTTTGACCTACTTCTAACGCGCCACGCGCCTGCACGAGTTCAGGGATAATTTCAAAGCCCTTTCCAAGTACATCGTCCCACCGGGCAAAGTGAACTTTGTTTACAGCAGTCGCGTCTTTATACACGTCCATCTTTCCCTCCCACTTCCCTGATAGCAATCCACGTTCCACAACAACAACATGAAATAAAACAAAAAAACAACCACAGCAAAACTCCCGCTATTAGCAATCGGATTAGCGTAGGGTGTAACGCGCTATCGTCATAGCAACCTGCCTTTTGCGTTGATTATTTTCATTTTCAATCTTTCACCCCGTCCTACCCCATCGATGGCAAAACCCACAACCAACCGAGGAACGACCTTTTACGGCGATGCAAATCCGGATTCAGAACGGCGTCTAACAATGCACTAAGATGAGCGCGATCTGTAATGTCAGTGCAAAATAAACTATCTTCTAGCATAACAATCCATATAACGCATACCAGATAACTGCGATGCATCATCCGATCGCTACGGTACGCGCTAGTGATGGGAAAATAGAAAGGAGCCTGTTGGAGCGGATCGGATCCACTATTGGGGATGAACAACGTCCAATATCGTTCCAATTATCGTGCAGAAGTTACTATAAAGATCTCAAAATATTGTTCCTTCCTACCCGGGATCGTTGAAACGTTTTTCAAATATCGTCCCTAAGCTCCTATGAATGATCGCTCCAAATCATCATCATACAGAGGTTGAAAATCCTGTTGGAACCATTCCGCTCCTTTCTGAGATTGAACGAATCCAAATCGCTCCTTTTTCTTGGAACTATTCCCATCACTAAATACGCCCAGCCACTTAGACACCGGATCAGAAGCTCTTAAAGGAAAGAATCGTCGCCCCACACTACGTGTGCACCAGGAAGAAAGTGCGCAGTAAAACAGAGTGAAGCGCAAGTTGGTAGTTAAGTGCAGCTGGAACGATTCAAAACAGTGATAAGCTAGAGACAACTGGAAATCGTATGACCTCGCTGGACAAAAGAAGCGTTCCCCGCTGTCAGGAAGTTAGATTTAACACAATCCTCTAAGGGAGGTTTATGATACCTCCAAACCTTAAGCTTAAACTGTCTTTCCGATAAAAAATTCGATCGTCTGATCGACAAATGCCATAACAATTCATTTTTCCAAAATTGCTTGGCAATGTTAACACATGTTTAGCACAGACAAATATTTAATTAGATGCATTTTTCTAGCTTACATTCATCAGGTATTTATTTGCATGGATAGATTTTGATGCCTTAAAGCATTAAAACCGAATAGTTCAGAGGCATGATAAAATGCCACGCACACAAGTTATGATATCCGTTATCCGGAACTAGTCCAACAATATCTTATAACCATCGTGGTCTAAGGGATCTTGCATCTTGTTTCAATTGAGTTGACATGAAGATCGTCATTGAGACATTTTACGGCGAGCTACACAAAGATTGGAGACCTAATACCAAACACCTCACGTCATACGATAGAGGAGTGTCTCCTTATCTTCAATTAAGTAGCGTTTATTTCCATATTGTGTGAACTTTGCAAGCGCCGACAAAATTTCTGAGAAAGCACTCCATACTATTATCCTAAACAATCATTGAGCAGAATGCCTAATTTAAGAAAACGGTAAGTAACTTCATTTAAACTCATGAAAGAAAAAAGCTCTTTAAATTACGATTAGGAATGTGGGTCACTCACTCTATACAAAGGCTACCTAATGCAACTAGGCTCAGCTACAGCATACTCATACTCAGTTGCAGCAACAATAATGACTCGGTCGGGTAAATAATGCAATAAGCAATAGCATAAAGATTACCCATGGATTACCATCTTATTATCTTCATCGGTTCATCGATGGGCGTAATTTTCGTCCAAAAAAAAAAATAAAAAACACTCCACCAAAACTCTCTCTTATCGTTCGGGTGCAATAGATGGGCCGAACAATTATCGGTGCAGAAAAATCGAACCTTCCGATGGGGCCGATATATAGAGCGGGAAGCGCTGCACGAAAATCGATCGACAGGATCGATGAAATTGACGTTATAATGGATACGGATATGCATACAAAACCATGAATTGAAGGAGCAGCACAGCATTCGTTCTCATGTTTCGCTGCTGCTCCCAAATGTGCTCCCGGTGTGGGCAAATGATAAAGCGAGCCTTGCATAGCAAGAGACATTAATCACGTCAATTATCCGGATACTATTTTTTCTTAACCACATCTGTTTTTTGGGTTAGAATAAATTTCCTTCCAAATTCTTGTTCTAAAACGAGAGATAATTTTTATGTTTAAATATTAAAATTTTTGGAATATTTTTTTCAAAACTGAGCAAAAGAGAAATGATACCAAAAAAAAACGGTTGTCACGCAAAATTAAGCCATCGGTTAAAGCTCACCCATGCAGCAACGATTGTTCCTACCTATGGGCGGTGTGCGTGTGTGTGTGTGTGCGTTGCATGCATGGACCATAATGGAGGCGCCCAGCATTGCGTGACAAACGGAGATCCCAACGCACGTGCGGATTTTGCCGGTTGTCACGAGCTCGGAAAGATGGCACCAAGATGACCAAATACTTGGAACATCTGACGTAGCTTCGGGCAATGCCACTGGCGAAGGATTCTAGCCGACTGTTGGAGAAGGTTAATCTAGCGTAACACATTCTCAAATGACCTGTTACATGGATCATTTGGAACGGAGCCATCGTCGTCGTCGTCGTCGTCGTCGTCCGGCCGGTGTCGGTTATTCTTCCGCAGGGCAGGCTTACGGTTGACGAGAGTGATTAAATGGAACTGCGAGTGAGTGACATACTTCTAAAAGTATACCGAACTATGCTCTTGCTTTTGTTATTCGTTACGGTGTGGGGCCTTTTTTAAATCACCGAAAACCTTTGCGTGTACAACGTAAAAACAGGGAAAAATAAAGAAAACAATAACAATTTAAACCTTACCAATAACCGTGTCTGGCTTTTTTTTGTTTTATCTAAACATTTGAAGAATTATTAAATTGTCCCAAGAACCATAGCTGCGTTGGAATTAGATTTATTGCATCAAAGGTCTTGTATCGAATCTCTTATCATTTGGGAGACTTCGTTACAAAGATTGACTATCCAACCGCATGATGGAAACAAATACACGCCAAGACATTACTGTGGCATGAAATGCAGTCATGTGTAGACGGAACTGACTTGTCGACTCTGATCTCGAAATAAGCAAGTGAGCTTATGGGTTCATCCGAGCTAGCTTGTCCATAGATCACGATCGGGTTCTAGCTCACTATCGTGAAAAGGACTGCTCGCTCACCTCACTTAAGCGAGTTATTTCACCTTACACTACTCAAGTAACATGACCTACTAGATCCTTATTTCAGCCAATAAACAATATACGTCGCTATTTGAAGGCAGAAAAAGAAATTTTATGAAAAGATTGAAAATGGCAAACAAATACCAAAAGCCTGACAGTAGATTCCTCATGAATAAACGCGCAACAGATCGTTTTACAGATCACTATGCAATAATGTGAAACTATTAGTTTTTAAAACTTTTTTATTTCCCCGAATCTCAACAAGAGCTACAACTGCAATTAAACCAAAGGATAATGTTTCGTCTGACATACGCCCAAAGAGCGATTTTTTGTGACAAAATACGTACTTCTAACGGACGTAAGGTAAGTAAACATTGACCACCAGAAACGATTTCAGGGACACCAATATTTTCTGTATCGTTAGGTGTGAGACACGAGATGTGCAAGGTGCTTAATAAGCTACACTTGCCTTTCCTCTATGTATCTCTTGATCAATACCATTCCATATGTGATGTGTACCCGCATCAACACGCACACATCCATTGCATTAAGTTGCATTCTTCAGATGCAGTCCACCCATCCTGTAACTTCGCGAATGAAGCGTTACGGGAAGCTCCCTAGGAATGTAATAAAATTGAACATTTCAGACAGCAAACTCAGATATCGCGAGATAGGGAAAGAGAGAGAGAAATGATACGAAAAAATAAAACAAAAGAAAACGCAACCGAGAGCATTGCAAATTATAAAAAAAGCATTACAACGGGTGGAAGAAAGGCAAACTGCTTAACGTTGCTGATTTACGTGCCAGACGCCAGACCATCCGAAATAGACCATGAGCTTGAAAGGAAGCAACGCCCCGTCGCATACGAAAAGAAGCCTCTCTAGTTCGGATTTGTGCCCCTTGTTTCCGAACCAGCACCAGCATATTCGCCTCATACTTTGCTGCAGAACTCAAGTGTGTTAGCGCTTGTATAAATTCCATCCCCATCGCCTAACCTGCAACTTCGGACACGTTAGGACAGATGCATCCGAAAATGGGAGCAAAAATGCATTTGAGAGAAAGATGGAGAGACTATAAAGACAGAGAGAGAGGGAGATAGGGGATACATAGCAACCATTGATGGGATGAAAGAGTAGGCAAGGTTTCATAAATTCATCTTCACCCGCGCTCATAGAGCAGATGGTGTATGGAGGCCCGCCCGGTTCCGGTTCGAGAAGAATGCAATTCTTGCACCAGCTCCACTCGACTGTTCCGAATAGTGGAGTTATTGGAATGCAACAAACAAGCAAGGCGCGCCCCTTCTCTAACGTACGTTAAAAGCTGCATCTTTGTAAACTCGTACGACACGAGCTCCATCATGTCCACGTTTCATTTTGTTTACCGAAATTGCACTTATAAAGAGTAACCCCAAGCAACATGCATCCCAAAACATCCCGAAACATTTCGTACGTGCTCTACGCGTGTGTGTATTTGTTTGAAGGGGCTACGCAGCGGTCTATTGCGGTCATATTAAACGTTTCAATAGACATCGAGGGTACCTTCCCTTATGGGAGCACAGCAATAATGCAAGCGCGTGAGAAGAAATACCCACACGATCCGTGAGCCGAAAGTGAGATGAAGGGGGCCAACATGGCAACGCACTGTTACCATCACCACCACTACTACCGAAAGTAAAGAGAAAAAAAAACCACAAACCGAACGCAGTTCACATTGCGTGACGCTTGCTGTTGCTATTTTAGTGTAGATCATGTGCCGTAAAAGCTTGCGAGAGCTGCGCAAACTTTCCATCACTTCCACGATCTAGCGCTTCCGCTTTGGGCCGTTCGTTCGTAGCGGGCCTATCAATGAACCGGTGAAGCTTTTCATTTTCTCCATTCCTCCCCACTCTCCCCCTTGTTAACCCTTCTTCTCCACCCACGTTTAACGGACCTGTGGAGGAAAGGCAAACTGGCGATGCAAGAACAGGGCACAATTTTCACACAATTAATTTACTTCTATGTAAATCTCCCAGCGTCGAAAATCATCCGGGGAGGCTGCGGAACGTGTGCTGGCTCCCATAGCATATGGGTGGTTGGAAACGGATGTTTGGGGCTGCTAATGGGTGATTTGTAAATGACCTTGGGAAAGGCATTACTTCACGCACCACCATACGGAATGGGAATTGGGCGACCCACTTTCCAAACCCCCAGCCGCAGTTACAGCAGCTGCTGTTCTGGCGATTGGAACCACGATAGAAAAAAGGGAGGAATTTTCCTAAAAGTACAACGGAAACAATTACCGTCCACAGATTGCTTGGATTACAAAACACACCAACGATGTTCCGGTTTGTTGTTATTTTTACATCACCAATCACTGACAGCAGAGCCGATATAGCACGAATCGGTTTCAGCATTGTGTGGTTTAGAATATGCGTCCGTTGATAGTACGATATCGTACATCGATATGCACCATCATCCAGACCGGACATCCGATCGCACATCCATCGGTGCAACGAACGCATCATGATTCCTCTCGAAAGCATATTATACAGATTGCTTCCTCTCTCTCTCTCTCTCTCGCTCGTTTGCCGTGCTTTTCATCAACACAATAATAACAACCCGCACAGTGTCACACTGTTTTCGTGTTTCGCTCTGCGAAAGATGATGACAGTCACCGACACCACCGGCACACCACCGTCGCCGCCGTCGTTGTTGTCGATGATGCAAACGGAAGGGCCCGCAGCAAAAGGGACCTGTGGATGGTGGTGTCAGGAGGGAAAAGAAATTCGCTACAGTTGGTTTTAACTGAGCACATAAGAGAACGCAAGAACGCATCAGAGCGCCGCCGACAGACGGCAAGCGTGCGCACACACGCTCGCATATTCTGCTCTCACCATAAAATCCTACACTCGTTCCCCTTCAGGCACACGCTCTCACACTCTTGCCGTTGATGTATTCACACACACGCACGCATACACATCCCCATTCCCACAACCACATGCACACAACATAAGCTTTTTTTTGTTTCTTCCCGGGGGGATGAAGCGAATTGACCGAATTCACTAACCACGCATGAAGTACGGAAATTGCGTTAACACCTTTTTTCAACCATGCCTGTTTACCAACATTTCGAATCTGCTCCCTTTTAGCCCCACATTTGCCCGCATGCAGCAATTGCAACCCACCTCGGCAAACTCTCACTGGCAGCCCAACTGCAACACAACTTCCTATTCGAACCATTAAGAAAATTTTTTCTCTACTAACCACTCATTCGGGTACGCACGCACACCCAGCACCATCCATGGTATGCCGATATTCACTTTCCGCAGGCGGAAGATCTGCTTGCTGCTCTGGTTCAGGCTTTCCATGCAGGGAGATAATACAGCGCGGATGTATTTTGCCACGAGCGAAATTTGATTTACTTCTTGCTTCTTCGGCGAACAACATTCGAGCTTATCCGCCAGCATCCGAAACACACACACTCACACACACACAAACATACACAAACTCAAAGCAGTGCGATGTTGAAGCCCTTTCTCTTCTCACTAACACACTCACACTGGTGCGCACACACCCCTCGCCGTCGTCACAACATACTCAAACATTACCCGCTGAACACCAAAAAAAAAACGGGATGATAGTGCGGGGTGAAAAATTTCGGCACGCTGAACGCACGCACTACTTTCGATTCGGCCAGCGTATGGTAAGCAATTTCGCTTATCCTTCCGTTGCGGAAGAACAATTTTATCACGAGATCACCCACCGTTTTCTACGCGCGATCTACCACGGTCCGATGTACTGTTCACGATTCGCGTCCGTGTGTATATCTTTCTCAACAAGATGGCGCGGCTCGGTACCGCAAGTATTGTACCCGGGCGAGCATAAACGCACGCGGCGAAAACTGCCGAACGGTTCGAATGTGGCACGAGCTTTATCGAAATTGGGTTTTATTTTCGAACTTCGAACGCACGACCCAACGACCCATTCGGGCATTTGTGAAATGGTGAGTAAACAGCCGAGAAAATGTACACTATCCAATCTTAAAAAAGGCGGAATTGTATTATTGTATTTTGGCATTTTTATCTAATGTAATTCGGAGGGCTGGTCAAATGGTAATGAACAGTGGCCTATCAGATTAGGTAGGCTAAGGCCGTGCTCTATTTTTGTCGTTAACGACAAACGACAACGACAAGTTTTACGAGGTGCTCTATTTTTGTCGTCCAACAATCTG
>KB663610.1:21794550-21883701 GCA_000349025.1 Anopheles minimus
CAGGATTTTCTAGAGCATCTTCATACAACGCCATACGTTTGTTTTTTGTCGTTTGTCGTTAACGACAAAAATAGAGCACGGCCTAAAGGAATTCGACTCTTACTATTTGCACCGATGGATCAGCTAAATCAGAACTAAAATTTTCACCAGCCATGACTCGGTAGCCGATTTAAACTGGAGGATGAGGGTTCAATTCCCATTCGGATCGTTCCGTCGGATGCAGGACTGACTATCATGTCGCGGGTAAATTTAAGTAACGGAACCCAGAAATGGCAGGCCAAAACCACTACCATAGAGAAAAATAACGATTTTCTATCAGTGTCATAATTTTTGCGATTCAATATACGGTTCTACTCTGTAGGAAAATTACAAAACTTGCTTACAACACCACACATCGTCGTTTGTTGCCGCTTCATTCAAATCAAACATTTCTCGAACTTTTTCCTTGTTCGAAAATCTCGCAAAGAAATGGTAAAAATAAATTGTGCAAACTGTCAGCAACCATGTCCAATTGTGCTTCATTATGCAGGGGCATGCAACTCATATGATTCATTCATTATAAATGGTGTAAAATTGATAATTCACGGCTTTCACGTAAGAAATAAATCATATAATCAATTCATTCAATAATACCCCTTAATTTCCTGTACTTTTAGTTCGTCTCGACAACCTACAAGTGCCTTTTTAGCATTTGTTTTTGTATACCGTGTTGCCAGCCACTGGATGTAGGTTGCGAACAACTTTGTTTTGAATTTGTGTCGTCGTCGTCGTCGTCGTCGTCGGAAGGTGGTGGTAAAGGGTGGTAACATTGTGTGTTGTGCCCGTTCCGTTCCGTATGTGCGTAGTGTACCTTTAGTGGAATTCTCTTTGACCGAGTGTGACGAAAACCTTGGGAAACTATCGTACCCTGCCCAAGGCGTTCGCGTTTATCACAGTCAAAGCCGTGCGAGGAATCACCACCTACCTGCGTGAAGACGATGTCATTTTTTGGTTCACGCGACCATGAAGGCTACGTTGGCAGAGAGGAACATATGGTACGGATACAGTGAAACAATCGAACGGTCTGTCTTATCTGATGCTTTGTAATCCCGTAGCGAAAGCTCGAATCTGCCAACTCCGAAGATGATGCGGACATGGTGGAACTGGCCCTCGGTGGACTTCACATCGCCGAAGGTGTACGGCCGACGGCGGGTGGTCCCTTTTCCGCCCTTACACCCTCCATGTGGCCGCAGGATATTTTAACAAAGCTGGGCCAACCCGATCCGGACGAACCGCCGAACCATCAGCCGGATTATCGGTTCGACGAGTTTGGGTTTCGCGTGGAGGAAGAGGACGGTCCGGAGCCGAGCTCGAACAAGCTGCTAAGCATACCGTTCATTGAAGATCCGGCCCAACGTTTGCAGTGGATCGCCCATTTAGAGTTTTCGCACAACAAGGAAGCGACCGAGCTAACGTGGGAAAGCGTTGACGTGGTGCTTCCCCGCACGGAGAAACTCCGCTCGATGGTGCGCGCCGGAATACCCCACTCGCTCCGACCACAGATGTGGATGCGTCTGTCCGGTGCGCTACAGAAGAAGCTAAAATCCGAAACGAGCTACCAGGAAATCGTAAAAGCGTCCTCCAACGATCAGCTGATGACGTCGAAACAGATCGAAAAAGATCTGCTCCGCATTATGCCCACGAACGCATGCTTCAGCTCCCTGAATGGGACGGGTGTGCCACGATTGAGGCGCATACTGCGCGGCATTGCCTGGCTCTATCCGGATATAGGCTATTGCCAAGGGACGGGTGTCATTGCAGCATCCCTTCTGCTGCTGCTCGAAGAGGAAGATGCCTTCTGGATGATGGCCACGATAGTGGAGGATTTGCTGCCGGCTTCCTACTATTCCTCCACCCTGCTCGGTATCCAAGCGGATCAGCGCGTCATGCAGACGCTCATCGGGAACTATCTAACCGCGGTGGATGAAACACTCAAAAGCCACGACATCGAACTGTCCCTGATCACGCTCCACTGGTTTCTGACCCTGTTTGCGAGCGTCGTGCACATGAAGATACTGTTGCGCATCTGGGACTGGTTCTTCTACGACGGTTCGATCGTGCTGTTCCAGCTGACGCTCGCGCTGCTCAAGATCAAAGAACCGAACGTGAAGAATCTGGAAAATTCGGCTCAAATCTTCAACTCCCTGTCGGACCTTCCGGGCGATATCGACGATGTGGAGCATCTGTTCGCGGTATCGCTCGATGTCGGTGGCTCACTGTCGCCCATGGTCATCGAAACGCATCGTCGGCGCCATCTCGCGTATCTAATGGCGGATCAGGGTGGGTTGGTCGGGAACCCGGAAGCGGCATCGAACCTCCCGAAGCAGCAGCTCGTCCGTCGGCAGATGAAAAAGTCCAAATCCATGCTGCAAACGATCCTGTTCGGTAACGGCACCGAAGGGGACGATGAGCTGAAGTGTAAAAACATCCGCACGACCGAACAGCTGGTGGATCTGCGGGAAGCGATCCTGAAGGTGGCCCGTCACTTTCTCGCTATCGAACCGAAGCTGGCGGCCCATATCAAGCTGGTGGCGGACTATGGTATGGATAGCCACGCGAAGGATCACGAGAACTACATTAATGTGTCGCGCACCAGGAGCCGCCGTGCGAAGGCATTGCATGACTTCGAGCGGCATGACGATGATGAGCTGGGCTTCCGGAAGAACGATATCATTACGATCGTGAGCCAGAAGGATGAGCACTGCTGGGTGGGTGAGTTAAACGGGTTGCGCGGTTGGTTTCCGGCCAAATTCGTCGAACTGCTGGACGAACGGAGCAAACAGTACAGCTGCGCCGGGGATGATGCAATCTCGGAGACGGTCACGGATCTCGTGCGGGGTACGCTTGCACCGACGATCAAACAGGTGCTCGAGCACGGGATGAAGCGTCCATCCTTTCTCGGTGGACCGTGCCATCCGTGGCTGTTCATCGAGGAAGCGGCAACGCGCGAAGTCGAGAAGGATTTTGAATCCGTCTACTCCCGGCTGGTGCTGTGCAAAACGTACCGGCTCGATGAGGACGGTAAGGTGCTAACGCCCGAGGAACTGCTGTACCGTTGTGTACAATCCGTCAACCAAAGTCACGATGCGGCCCACGCCCAGATGGACGTGAAGTTACGCTCGCTGATCTGTCTCGGGTTGAACGAGCAGGTGCTGCATCTGTGGCTGGAGGCACTCTGCAGCTGTACGGAGATCGTCCAGAAATGGTACCAACCGTGGAGCTTCGTCTACTCGCCCGGCTGGGTGCAGATCAAGTGCGAACTCCGACTACTGTCCCAGTTTGCGTTCAACCTTAACCCCAACTGGGAACTGCCCGCCAAACGGGAAGCCGTCCAGAGCCAACCGCTGAAGGACGGTGTGCGCGATATGCTCGTGAAGCATCATCTCTTCTCATGGGATCTCTAATGTTCCTTTCCGTCATCCCTCATGCGTTAATGAGATTAAGTTTTGTTTTATTTTTGATTCGTTTTTAAGTTTCAGTTCCGTAACCTGTAATAGCTGGCTATGTTTTAACTAGATTTTGTTTTTTTTTTTGTTGCAATATCTGCCGTGTCCCCACATTCCCTCCTAAACCGTCGGAGTGTTTTAAAACTCTCAAGTCTGTTTTATAGTGTAAGCATTTTAGCCCCTTCCTTTCACCCAGCCCGGTTAAGTTGTTAAAGCATTATAGTAATATTGTTGATGTTTTTTTTGTTAAATCTTTTTCCCCTCCGTTTGTTTTAGCCAATCACATGATGCACCCGTGTGCATGTTTTGTTTCCTTGGTTCTGTGTGCAATAACAGTATTAAAAAAAAATTAACTCGTACTCGTGCACCGAGCGAACGCTCTTGGCGGGAAACGAATCCTTCTGTGAGATTTTAAAATATCGTTCTAGCGAAAGACAGAGTTATTTTTTACGATTTATTTTTTAAAAAACTATTTTTATTATCATACAACTAAAATTACGTGTTTAATGGTGTAACTCAATAATCCTCAATAGTAGATCGATACTTTTTTTTTAAATTTTTGTTCCTTTCTAACCGTAAAGTCGACTTCTCCAATGCCATGGGAATGTTTTCACTTTATCCTTACTTGCAGCTTTACTACGGCTCTGCCGAGGACGGCGAGTAAAGAACCTTTCTCGTAGTTAGAGGATAATGCTATTGATTAGGTGTGTGTGTATGTGTGTGTGTGTGCGTGTGCGTGTGTTCTATGTATGATAACAACAACGTTAATGCAAACAATTACAAAGTACAGAGTTCAAATATTAACGCGCTTCTCTGCCTTTTTACCCCACACACCCTGAGTCAAGAAGCGAAAGGCTAACGAATCAAACATAAATTCATATGTATGGGAGAGATATTGTACACACAAAAAAATGCCTCTGCAATTATACAATATAGCAAAAGTGAATATATTGTTCCATTATGGTTAACGAGCAACAATAGCAAAGAAATGAGAAGATGAAAAAAAAACATATGTTGAGAAACGAAGAGAGAAAAAAAGAGATGGACACGATGTTTCAACCACGTGGCTGTTTGCAATTTAAATATTGAAATAAGCGCAGTTCTAGGATGGTAAGAATTGGAAATTTTATATTGTTGTAACTTCATCCAGTATGTAGAATGTTCTTTTGTTTAATTAGACAAAAAAAGGAAATGTATTTATGTACCAAATAACTGGCCGATTTAAATGGTCAGGGGTGTCAAACGTATACAGCCGTTCCTGTACACAAAAATAACTGTAATTTTACATATTTTTGGTTTGTATTGTTTTGCCGTAAGGTTTATTATACTTTATTGTAATTTTTGATGTTGTTAAAGTACACTGCAAAACACAAACATAGCGATATATGTAAATATGAAGAACAGAAATGAAAACTCACCACTGTGCGCGTTTTGATGACAGTTCTGGTGATATGTCGAAAATATGCTACAATCTGGCAACACTGCCAAGCACCCTCGGCGTGACTTTTTTCGCTTGTCAAGCCGAAGCGGGTTTTGGGTTCAAAACATAAACTTTCCGCTACGGACGTAACATTCCCGGTTTGCTTGCTTCTGTTTTGGGATTGTGCTTCCCGTAGTGGATTAAAACGATGTTTTACCATGTAAGTAAACAAAGCACTATATTAGTTGTGTTTGCAATGATATGTAATGAACGCTTACCTATAACCGTACCCATCCATTGTAGATATCGCTGGAACATGAGATTCTGCTGCATCCGCGGTATTTCGGTCCGCAGCTAATCGAAACGGTCAAACAGAAACTTTACACCGAGGTCGAAGGTACCTGTACGGGAAAATACGGATTTGTGATTGCCGTGACCACCATCGATGATATCGGCTCCGGTACGATACAACCCGGCCAAGGGTTTGTGGTGTACCCGGTCAAGTACAAAGCGATCGTTTTCCGACCGTTCAAAGGTGAGGTACTGGATGCGACCGTAAAGCAAGTGAATAAGGTGGGGATGTTCGCCGAAATTGGCCCACTGTCCTGCTTCATCTCGCACCACTCCATCCCGGCCGATATGCAGTTCTGTCCGAATTTTGCACCGCCGTGCTATCGGGCTATCAATGGGGAGAGCGTTATAGCGGCGGAGGATAAAATTCGGCTTAAAATCGTCGGAACGCGTGTAGATGCAACTGGTATTGTAAGTATTGCACGCGGATCGTATGCAGTCGGTGGACAATAGCTTAAAGTTTTTGCTTTTTGCCTTTACAGTTTGCGATCGGAACGTTGATGGACGATTATCTTGGACTGGTAGGCAGTTAATCATCCGAGGGAGTGTGTGCCATCACGCGAAACCGACGGACGATATCTATTTAAGATGTGCATTTGTGTACGTAATGTTAAGATTCCAATATATACACTACGAAGTATGCTTTGTGGACAAATTTAACCGTCTGCTGTTCAAATAACGAATTAAATTGTAATCCGAAGTAGAAATGTCCTTCGCCCGTTTTCTCACTGCAAGCTCGTGAATAAAAAATACACCGATATGCCGTTTTAAGCGTAATATCTCTTATTATTACTTCTCAAAACAGATCCTTTCCTCCGAAGAAAGAATAATAGATCCGCCAAACCAAAACGCAGCGACCGATAGACAAACGTAAGTGTACAGGAGGTGTGTAGGTGGTGCGTCACCATCGTGTACACGGCTTACTCCATCTCCTGGGCACGCAGTCTGGCGTTCGGGTTCGTCACGGCAATGGCCAGCTGCTTTGCGCGCTCGACGATTGCCTTACGCTTCTTGGACGACACGGCGTGCGCAATCTCGGCACAGTACACGCGGTTCTGCATCATCAGCACCTCCAGCTCACGAACGTTGTGGACCAGGAACTTCTTGAATCCGGTCGGTAGCATATGGCGGGTGCTCTTCTTCGAACCGTAACCAATGTTGGGCATCAGGTACTGTCCCTTGAAGCGACGGCGTACCCGATTGTCAATACCTTTCGGCCGACGCCAGTTGGGCTAAAAAGAGAAAGGAAGAATACAACAAACCGGATCAATAAAAACTGCACAAGAGCCAAAAGAGGGATTTACTTACCGCTAGTTTCACATAACGATCCGATTGGTGGCGGATGAACTTCTTCGTCCGCTTCTTGACAATCTTCGGTTTATACGCTGGTCGTACGGCCATTTTTACTTCTGAAAAAAAAGAAAAACACCCAGCGAGAACAAAAATGAGGTTAGAATTTGCTACCTTCACGTCAACTGTGCTTCTCTCTTCACGGTGTTGTTTATAATTTCAATTTCCTATCGGAAGCTGCAATAGTTGTTAACCAATTGTACGGATCGTTCTGAAGACACAATACTAATTACAATCGGTCGCTCGAGAAAGCTTCACACACATATAAAACGAGTGCACTACCAGATCCGCCTCACTGGTGCGGCGATTCGGAGGTGAGGAGTAAACATCCCATTCTCGAATCGGGTTTCTGACCACCGCACGATAGGTATTCGAACGCCGGATACAGTTTCATGATATAGCAACGTATTGCAGCAATCTACGAAGTGTAATTTAAACAGAGAAGTGATTTTTAAACGGTAATTTTCTTACATTTTATCGGAGCACAACACGCGGCAGATCGTTCAATGTGGAAGAACAATCCAAAAGGAAGGCTATTGACATTTCGTTTGACGCTGTCAAGTGTTGCCGTTGGCTGCCCTGCGCGGTGGTTGTCATTTTCGTTTGACAGCAATTTAAAACGACGGGTTTCAATTTGTAATTGATGGACTTTCCGTGCATAAATTGTTAAAATTATACACCAGATCATATAAGGCCTAAGTTTAACGGCTTTGAGAATGTAATAACTAATAAGCTTCACAGATGAAAAACATACAGGCGAAAAATTATACAAATTGAGGGTAAAACTAAATGTATTTTATATTTTCGTTTAGATCCATAAAAACCCATTAAAAAAGTTGAAATATATAGAAACGGACATCAAATCTGTTTTTATAATCATAATTGATAATATTACCGCGTACAATTTGAATAAAATAATAAAATAGTATTGAAACGTTATTCAATTCAAATCGCTGCTTAATGGCTGTTTAGAAGCTTCCGATGCTAGGATTCAGCTTATCTGCTCGTTATTATTGATTAAAGCTGATTTAAAGACTAACAACGATTTGAGTTAATAAATTCTTTCGACACAACTATCAAAATACAGTTTGGTGTTCAAAACTAAAAGCATTCGGTGCTCTTGTTAAGCTTGAAGCTGAAATTATAACGACAATAACGATTAAAACCCAAACTTGATAATGCATTTTAAATAAGCAATTATATTTCATTTTTCCACTAAAGTTTTACTTCCCTATTACAGTCGTGTATATATATATATATATTTATTGGCTTACAAATATACATACGTGCATATATATAGCTCTTTTTCGCTTCAGCATCAATTCTCATTAAACCCTATCGTATCGTTTGTTTTCGACAAATTATTATCCTTCATCGGTCTTCATCCTTGCTCGTGGTGACTTCGTTTCTCGATTGCTACTGTAAGGCTAGCGTGAACTAACGGAAACACAGGTGAACAGTGGTAAGATCGAACGATGGCCGAGGAGCGAAATAAAAACCTATGACTGTGATGCCCTTTCTGTACATGCATCTCTACACATGCATCTATTCCGTGCGGGAGTAGAATCGAACAAAGAAACTGAATTCAATTTGCAATACAACTAGCCTAATATACCTGCTTATATGTGCACGACCGCAAACAGTCCTAAACGATAGCGCTAAAGTATAAAACAATATAGTACAATTAAGTGATAAGGAGCGGTGGTCTCGATCTTTCGTTGATGCGCAATGGTAGATGATGGCGCATTCACCAATCCGGGTTTGTTTGTTTAAAACGTTTATCCACCGTAACACTTCTTCCCTAACGTCTAGCAAGCGCGCTCTCAAGTACTCATTGCTTGTTGGAAGAACTAATTTTTGCTCGACCGAATTTGTGATGCGTTACATTTTTTGTCGAATGTGGAAAATATATAGCCCTACGATTGCCTGATTCTATATTATAATTATGATTATTTTGCCTTCTCCACCAAAAATCCACAAAACGCGTCAAAATACTGATACTTTTAATTTGATTTCGTTTGCTCGTCTCGCTGTAACGTCGACTGCAGTCAATTACACTATCTCCTGGCGGTAATTGAACTACGCTGTATTATTTTCATTCCATTGCCACCCTATCTAGCTCAAAACTAAATATGCCAAATATGTGTGCGAAAACAAGCTAAAGGTAGGGGGATTTGTCAAGTTTAGTAAATGATTGCTTTTCATTGTTCGTATGTGTTTTTTTTTTGTATATACAGCGAATAATTCGATCTGCTGATGTGGTACATCAGAAGGCACTATTGGCATGGTGTGACCTCTGTGACCAGGTTTTGTGGAGCTGTCGTCGAATTTGTTTCTCTTTTCGCGTTTTACCCTGTGACTTGTTTCTAAAGGTTTCTATGCGCTATGTTCCTGCTCTTAATGCTAATGGAAGCCACACATTCATCTCTCCCGTACGAGAAGACTAAGACTTTACTCCGTTGGTCAAATTGTTCCTTTCCAGACCAGACAGCGCTGTGTTCCCTATTTCGCCTTATCTGGCCTCTATTGCTATTGTAAGAACCAACTACTCGGAAGGTTTTACGGTGCCCATCACCTTACCCTCGAACAGTGGCAATGGTTCACTATCGCTGTTCACCTCCTCCTGGATGACAGGATTATCCAGATCCTCGCAGCGCGTTTTGAAGAAGAATCTAATCGGGGCAACGGTGAAAAATAGCGATCAAACATGAATACGTGTACGCAACTAGTGGCAAATTAATGTTACTTACCGATAGTTTCCCTTCTTCGGCAGGTAATCCTTGAACTGTTTCAGTGTCGGCGGTTGCGTACCGGGAATCTTTATCCTGTACGGGACCTCCTCGTCGCAGAACGAGTACACCACGATGGTGAACTCGTTCGGTGCCTGAAGCGGTTTGGCAGGTATTGGTGGTGGTGGCATTGCCGGTGGAAGGTTGCTACTGAAACCGCCCGACGACGACATCGGCACCGGTGGTAAGGGCATGCTCTGTATTGCACTAGATGGCAGTGGGTACTGATATCGCTTCGAACTGTAAAAAAATATTACATTCACCAACAATTACACAAGTTATACAAAAAAGAGGAAAGAGATCATACCGTCTCGTTTCATCCTCCAGTCGACGGCTTGATTCCTGGAGTAGTGTTGCAGTATGCATGTCCGAATGCATGTTACGCGACAATGGACGCGAACTGCTACCAAGACTCAACTCCCCTCGGCTACCGCCACCGCTGCTGCTGTGCTTCGTCAGCGTGTCGGTCGAGAACAGACTGATGCCACTGTCCGTATTGACCGATGGCCATTTGTTGTTCAGCTTGCGTGAGCCGGAAGACATTTGCATTGGCATCGGTTGCATCGGTGGTCCCATAAGCGGATGCCCGTCTGGCATCGATTTGGAGTGACGCATAGATTGTGCTGTTGAAATACGTACACCGTAAAGTGAATATAACGATTAACGTTTCAACCTTATCCGTATTTACCTCCAAATCCGGCCAGCTCATGACGGCGCGACCGAGAACCGATTACGTTCGGTGGACACGGTGACATCGTGCCTGGCGAACGGCTTGGTGTTAGATCCGACCACACCCGGGACACATGCTGATCCAGAATGTCCTGATCGTTATCGTCGTCGACCTGTAGCTTCTGTCGGATGGCATCGGCAAGCACCTTATTCTGCGATCGATCCGATAATTCGGCCTAAAATCATAAACGTCGAATGACACGTTAAAAAGGGTACATCCTTCGCAAACTACCGGCGCTTACCTCCTGCATCTTTTTACACAACACTTCATCCTTTTCCTGTTCACGGGCTACATTTTCCAGCTTGTTGATAAGAATTTTTGCAAACTCCATTGGCGGTGGTTGCTTCTGCGTGTGCCGATGCGTACGAGGGATAATCTGCATGCAAAGGTAAAGAGTTTTAGAATCGGTTGAATAAACAGATAAACCCATTTCCTATACTAACCGAAAACGTATCGACTTCTTCGTTGGTTAAGGCATTTTCACGCATCATTCTTCGCTCTATGGACGAATGGTGATGGTGATGATGTTTTCTTTGCGAATGTGGCCGCCCATCACTGTGGAGTGGAAATGTAAATTGTTGTGAAATGGTTCACCAAAGAGGTTCCACTATTTCAATGTTCAAGAGCGTCGAACAAGCTCTCCGTTTACTTCCCATCACCAAATAAATCAAATCAAATTGTTTTAAATAAATTATATTAGAACAAAACAAAAACAGAATGAAACTAGGTGTGTTAGGTACTAAAGTAAGAAACAAATGAATAAACAAATAATAACTTACGTGGATATGCTCGAGAGAGACATCGTATCGGAATCGGTTCGGCCGGAGCTCAGACTGGCCAATTCTGAGTCTCGTCGCGATACCGGATTATAGGATGCATAGGCGGTGTACACGGAGTAGCCGCGTGGTCTGCATGCGTAAGGTGTGTATGTGTGTGTATGTGGGGACAATATTGGGGCACAATTAGGAGCAAATTTTATGGAACGATCGAACCGAAAATGATAAGGCATTAAAGTTGTTGATGGTTGTTAAGTTATGCATCAAAAATGGTTAATCCGAAATTAATTTCCCGACGGTAAAATATGATGCATCATATGCCAAGCAAGGCGCGCGTGTGTGTGTGTGTAAAAGAGAAGTCGGGGAACATTTTAAAACATGGCAGTACACATTAAAAAAGGGGAGGACCCGATCATACAACCAGCAGCATGAAAGAGCGCACATTTTCGTTGGTACGTACGTACAAGCCGGTTTACGATTCGGAGGTTGCGCAAGGACATGAACCCGTCAGTATAGCAACAGGACGAAACAGAAATGGAGCGAGAGTGCGTGCGTGTGAACATGAATAAAAGCAGTTCGTTCGTTCGTTCGTGTTTGATGGTAGGTATGATTGGCAGGGTTTGTTCCGGGAAGGAAAGGCACATGCGCACACGATGGAACACAGGACGACGCCGGTAACAATAAACGTACACACACAAACACACATACATAGTAGAAAGTGCCAAAATGTTAAGGAACGATTGTGTATTGTGGGATGATGATGGAAAACCAAAAACAAAAAAAAATTTACAAAAATTTAGATAGATACAAAATTTTGCATCAATATTGCGTATTGTGGCCAAGTATGTGTCCAGCCGGTGAACGGGAAGGATGTTTCAGGAATGCAGTATAACGGTGCGTAACAAAATGAGACGGAAACGGAAAAGGCAATGGAAAGAAAAGAAAGGAAGAAAAGAAAGAGAGTTTAATTAAAACGAAAACGAGACAAAAAAAATCAACAAAACCAAACATAACTGATTTGTAGTAACCAAAAACAGTAAAACACACGATTCAAAGCAGTTAAACATGGAAGTAGCAGCGCTATTCCAATTAATTAGTGCCGTGGGAACGCATATTTGCCATTTTTTGTGCTTTTTGTGATTCCTTGGTGATAAGAACTTTAGAAACAAAGGGTTTTAAAGAGGTATCAATTGTGGGTTGTGTAAAAAAAAACACACACACAGAAAAGCACATATAAATCAATCGCTGATTATTTGATTAGTTTACAGCGCAAGATGAATAACGGCAAATGAAGAGGTTTTGTTGCTATTCGCATTAAAAGCTGAATTCATTGATGACATAGAAACAACTAGCGCAATTTGTTACCATCTCTAGCTATTCGTACAGTGCTTCCACAATGGATGGCGTACATTTGGATGCTTGAGTTTGAAATTAATACAAGTTGCAATTAAAAGACATACTAATCAATTGGAAATTGGGAACTGGTGTCTAAATGCAGACAATTCCTTTTCAAATATTCTTCCAATCACTTACCCAGGTGGTCTCATCTCAAGCCGTCGTTTCTGCGTGGCCATCAGTGCATCCTTTGTCAGCGTCATCGGAACTTTGGACGTAGAACCGGTTGTGCTGGGAGGAACTAGCGGTGGTGCCACCAATGCCATATGACTGTCCAACCCTGACCCGGTAGCACCGTACAGCTGCTCGATCGAATCAGCATTGGCTAGTTCCGCATCCTCGTGCACCGTGGGCAATGCAGACGAGCTATGCAGGAATAGCTCGGAGGTGGAACTGCTGCTCGTAAGTGAACAGGACGCACCTGCCCCGGCACTGCCACTGCTACCTCCAGCTCCCCCATGCGAGGTACCGGCCACCGACGATCCTGCTCCACCGCTCGTTGAAGGCACTGCCGCTGCGAGACTGCAATTACTTCCGCTCCCAATCACACTGCTGCTGCTGCTCGAACTCTGCATGTTCTGCACATACTGCAGGTACAGATCGGACTGCAGAAAGTGTGGATAGGTGGTTTCCGCAATAATGTTCGCCACATCGGCCTGCATCTGATCGAAGATGTCCGGCGTGAGCTCGAGCTCATTCTTGAGACCCGCCTTTATGAAGTTCCGTAGCGATTCGTTCACGTACAGCTCCGAGCCGGGCTGGGCCTTCTTGAGGAAACGCCGATAGATGGCACCGATCAGTTGCGTCACCTTGTCCGGATCCGATTGCTGCTTGAGCCCTTCGCAGGCGAAGTAAAATTTGAGCCGGTTCGAGGGTTCTTCGCCCTCCAACTCGACGTAACGCTTAAACAACTCTGCCCCGTCACCATCTTCCAGCAGGTAGGCAAGTTTCTGGGCCCAGCGAACGTACGCCGGCGGCGATCCGTCCCGAGTTCGATCCGAATGTGACGTTTCCGTCATCTGAAACGTAAACAACAAATGTCGACAATTACACCCATGCCAAATAGAGGTCCACACGCTTGCAATTACCTTCCGGCGGCTTTCCTCTCCGGGAACGGGTGGTCTCGGTCCACTGCTGTGAAAGTCATCAAACTTTTGATGAAAATATTGCTGATTCATCGGTAATGCGCTGATGATTAGTCCGAAAACGATCCTACAACGATCGATCCCGGATTACCCAGACTCGCCTAAGTTTAAATGCAGCTTTTGATTGATGGAGTAAGTTGGGGTTGTTTCTTCTACTAAATATCCCGTGCAAGACGGGAGGTATAGGCTTGAGCTGATCGTTGTTTCGCGTTATTACACGACCGATTTTTGTACAAATTATTCGATAAGAAGTGCGGCTGCACTATGCATTGGCTGCGTGTAATCGTCACGTAGTTCCAGTCTCAGTTATCAGTCGTTTGAAGGCAGTTGCGGTTAACTTGCCGTGCGTTCGTTTGGCAAACTGGGGTAGTCAATTGTTAGCAATATCTGTAAATATAGTAAAAACACGAATATTAGTCATTCATTCAGTTTCTTAACATCACTCAAAAAACGGTCAAACATTATAGAACGAAGATAAAAATTGAGAAATAACGGATAAAAAATACTGTCCACAATTTATTTTCAGAAGCGAATTCTCCATTTCTTCAGTTTACCCTGAAACTCCGGTATAGTTCCAAAAGTTCCCCATCTGGAATCCTATTAAAACGTCAATCATTTTCCGGTTCTGAATTTATGAAATATTTCACGGATGAATGAATTTTCTCATTCCGCACCAGAAGCCTTCTCGTCTGGGGAAGACTCGGGATATACAACCGTAGGGAACATGTGTTATTTGTCCTTTTCCTATTTCAGCAATCCACATATGCTTTGTTATGATTGAGAAATCTTTTTCCAATATAGAAATGGACTATCATTTTGGATAAAAAAAAAGTTTGTTTGATTTATTTTTTTTCCTTTATTCTGATATGAATTCAGATGAATTTTTGCTAACATTTTCGCTATATTACGTTACCCTCTTATCATTATTGTTAAGACAGTATTAATGATCCTCCACGGATGAAAAAGTACCCTCTAAATGATGCGTCACAAACATCATGGAAGCAACGTTTCCAATGCTAAAATCAAACTAGGGAATTAAATTGAAAAGAGATTAAAAAAGCAACGTAAACAGAGCCCCTTTTAAAGGGTGTTCTGGACAAGAGAGTTGGCCAGAAATTTCCCCCTCAACCGACCGGCAAGGCAGGCACCGGCCTTTTTTTGTTCTGCCCTTTTTGGCATCTTTTTTGCGAATCCCTAATGTTTCTGCTGCCGATGAATATAATTCGACCTCGTACATTTATTCCACTTCAGTTTTAAAGCACAGCTTCCCCCATGCTACCGAGGTGCGCGGCCAAACAATACAACCCGCCTAGGACACAACATTACTCGAGCAGGACCGTGCAATTGGTCGTACATCAGGACGAATCACCGGCAGAACGGTGCTTAAAATGGCCGCCTGGAATATGCAGCCACCGGCTGTCGGAAGGGGATTTGTGCTGCTGTTGTGTTGCCGCATGATGGCGGATCAAGGACACACGACAACGTGACAAGTATTCTTGAAGTAAAGAGGGTTGAATTGGGCATAAGATCCGTTCGTAGCTATACATCGAAGGAAGATGAGAAGGTGGGAGTTTGATTTTTATAATTATCGTGCCGTAATGGCGACTCTTAACCAGTTGCATTGCATCCTAAGGGCTTCAAGTCAATGAAAAATCTACGAAAAAATGCTTTTGTTATACAGATTTAAAAGACTTAAATTAACGAGCCTCGATGTAATCATATATGTTCGTACATCATTTTACTTTTCACTACATTGTGCCATATCAATGAATGAGATTATATTATTAACTATTGAAACGATTCCGATAACAGTCTTTACACAAATTACGCGGTACTCGACTTTCGGAGACTCGAAAATAAGCGAATTTTAAAATTTTATATGGGCTTACTACACTAACTACAATTTTAACTAATGAACTGCTAGGACTTCAATTCTGTTTCATTCAATGTAGAAATTGATTTGTGGTTTATTACTTGAAACATGTCCGCTCTATTGTTTTAAATGGTAAATTACAAAATTACGAATTTATCACACTCAATTATTACTATTCAATATTGAAATATCACTAACAAATCGTTATATTTCATTATTATTTAAATCACTTTTTGAATGTTTAATTAAAACATTACAATACATTCCTTAGTTAGGCATATTGTTAAATAAAATTTAAAATTAACGTATTGTAGAAATAAATATAAAATACACTTATTCGCCCCTTAATACGAAGTATAAAGAACGTGTAGAACGATATCGACTTACGCAGAACTCGACTTGAAGATTGTACTTTCAAAATAGTCAACATAACAAAGGCACGTCCTTCCTCTTAAAAAAAATTATTTCAAACATAAGTAAAATAAATAAGAGAGTAAATTCAATTCAAGTTCAGACATCAGATGTTGTAGATTGTTATAAGAAAATAATATAAAATAAATTTCTGTTCACATTTTTTTTCAATCAGAGAAAACAGAGTCATTGAAGTAAATTGCCCAACACAACCCCATGCTGAAAGAGTTGTGCACATTTTTATGACAAACTATAAGGTTATGCACCTCTTTCGCACAGGTACGGTCCCATCTTTACGTGGGTTTAAAGGCCTGCTGCATCCAGACGGTACATTAATTCAATCGTGACTATAAAAAATCCTTCTCTCATTAAAGGCACAGGTTCGGGCCAGGCCTGGTACATATGGACTTGCAGCGCAGATCAAGCTGAACACCGATCGGCAAAAGCAACGTTTATATCAAAGACTCACTATTGTACCATTTTACGAGCTAACGGCACAAAGCTGGTGTCGGCTATTGGTACCTTAGGAACACCGAACAACAACATCATTTCCTGTGTATGGTAATACACAAGTATGGCAATAAAATAAGTTAAAAGTTCCATAAAACAGTTGCCGATAAATGATGGCGGCCTCTTTTTTGTTTGTTATAAAGCTGCAACACACTGCAGTTACTTTTTTAATAAGACACCGGCATTACCATCTTTACACAGGCAGCAGAGCTCCCTTCGTTATGTGCGGAAAAGATTAAATTATAATTTACTTGACTTTAATTTGCAGCCCAGCAGGAAAGCGTTGCCCCAGGGACGAGAGTCCTGATTTTGCGGGCAGCATCACCGGTGGTGCGTGTGCAATTAGCTCCCAGCCGAATTAGATGCGACACAGCATCAGTAACCTTCCGAAACACTGAGTGTTCGTGGGCCGAATTTCCATTCTTTCCAACGAGTACAAACCAATAGGGAAACTTATTTTTCCCCTTTTACACTTTTTGGAGAGACGAACATTCATCTGCAGCTTGATGGATAATATTTTCACTAACTTAAAAGGCCGTAAGCGATAGAATTCCCTTCCGTTTACTAAACTCCTGTTCGTGTTGTATCATTTTCCAATTTACATAAAAAAAATTGTGTTGTGCCCCGAAGGTTTAATCTCAGCCAAAATGGCATTGGAATTGAAAATAGTACCTAAATTGTAGGTAGCTTATTTGATGAAACTGTTGGCTAACGAAAAGAGGTGATAAAGATAAAATATGATCAACTACGAAAGGCTAAATTCTGATCAAAAATATAACAAAATTAATACGAATCAGTTAAACTATTCGATCGCACAAAACATACAGCCGTTCATTGAACTGTAAACTTCAGTATTCTACACAGTCTAGCACGGGCTGTAACAATTGATGGACAGTAATCCTGCTCAAAAGTAAAAGGGACAAAGACGAATCATAATTTTATGAAACAGGGAACACCGTACTCGTCCTCCTGCATGCTGCGCTCATAATTCAGCTAGGAGGTTTAGGATGCTCCGTTAGGTACGCTATAGGTACGAAAGCAATGGCAATCAACCAAGGCTCAAGGTACGCGTGTATTGGTGCATCATTGTTAGCGTTATACCTCGGATGTTTATGTTTATTCTATTTCTTTCCCAAGAGGAAGGCTGAAAGGGAAAACGAAAAATCTGTACAGAATATAATGTGTGCCGTGAGCTAAATATGGTATCCTTCCAGTTCGAAAAGCCACCACACCAACAGTACTTAGTTTCAATAGGAATATTGAAAACAGCTATGCCTTCGTATAGCGAAATATATTTAAGACGAAAATAATAATTTCGATTCCTCTCCTCACATCCAAGGCTGGCAAGCATTGGGTTGGGTTCACAAGTTAGGGCGAGTGGCTGGGAACCGCAGCAACGGTTGTATCGTGTTGCAGAGCCTGGTCCTGAGATAAGTCCCTTTTCCACGGACGAATGCTTTCATGAGCGCTCGTCGATGGGTTTATTATGAGTCATTCAACACACACACTACGGTCAAAGCATAGGGGATATATGGCCTCAAATGCGGAACGATATTAATTAAAATCGAACACTTTTTGTTGTGTTGTTAACATGTGTTGGGAAACAAATACACCCATACAATCAAAAAGAATATTAGCTTCTACTGCTCTTGTGACTGCTTCTACCCAACAGTAACCAAACCATCAAAAAGGATAATCAATCGTCTCCAAAAACTAAAGGCACAAATCTTGCGTAATAAAATATTATTTATTCACCAAACTCTGCCATCTGCCATTTTTAAAGTACAATTGCTGGTACTAGCCGAGTAAAATGTGAAAGCGGCTGGACTGGAATTGTAATATCTTTATACAAATTCTTATCAAAAAAATTAAATATGTAACTGATAAACGATACATATTTCCAACATCTTAAAAAACATTGAAGACATGAGAAATTGACACAATCCTTTCTAAGAAATCATAGAACGAGATCTACAAAAGATCGTCCGCACGGAAAACGGAGAGCCTCGGGAGGGGCTGCTGAACAACTGATAGCAGACGCCAGTACAATCTTGTACATCAGTGTTTAATTTCGAATATGCAAAAGTTAATTTAGATGTTAAAAGCTATTATTTATTTGGTATCCCCGAAGATCGTCGATGATCGTAGTCTTCCGCTTTTATCTTCATATTTGAAATCATAGTTTGGCTTGTGGTCTAAGGTCTCCCTAGTCTAAAGCCAATTTTGACATGCAACGGTTGTAAATCTACCACTGACTACGAAAAGAAGGGATTCCGTGAGTTCTTGTTTGAAAGTCAGTTCAAAATTGGTTTAACTCTGGTTTGTATCTACTCTTTGATAAAACTAAGATCTCATTAGTTCAAACTGTAGAAAAAACATAGTACAGCAGTTCGAAAAAGGATATTAACTACATCCAAAGGAAAAGCTTATAATAAGCGATCTCATGATGGAAACTGGATGCCTTGTTGATGGTGGACGAAAACCGTGTTTTAGACGATAAACAGATCTCTCAATGCAATAATGTGTGTTAAAGCAAAGAAAAATAAAGACTTTATAATTTATTTATTTTTGAAAAGCACAATAAGGAACAGACATTCCTTTAAGAGAGTTCCTGTTTTGATGAATCACGGATAATCCAATTCATATACATGACAATCGTACGGCACACAAATTTCATTCACAAAAACCTTTAACTCCCAAAATAAACCCCGTTTCCACAACTTGGCCATCAAAGGCACATGCAAACCTAGAAACAAAAATTAACCTTTCTTTATGCGTTCCACCGTTGATCGTCTTCCCGCCCTATCTACCCTCTGCACACGGTCCCGGATGCGTTTGCGTAAAAATAAATAAATCGCAACGCGAAACATGATAAGGAACCAATAATGCACTTCGCATCGTGTGAGAAGACGAGCACTATCAATCAAAAAAGCCGCCCAGTGCGCCAGGGAAACAAAAACAAGGGAAGAAGGGTAGTGGAGGCGAATAAATCATTGGCAAACCCGATTGCCGATTGGGTTCAATATAATTATTTCCGTCCTTTCCGTCCCTGATAGCAGCAGTGTGTGGTCGCTCGCACGTTCTTGGCCCGACGTTAATCGTCGCTTACATGGGACGAGAGAGTGAGCGGCGTGTGGTTTTAAAATAGGCCTGCCTCAATGAAATCTATGCTAACGAAATATCCTGATAGTGGCCGGTTTCTTGTTGACCTAAGCGTTTGGGTTAAATGGAATTAAAAGATCAGCACCGAACAACAACAAAAAAAAAACGGCAAAATTCGTAATCATTCGGCTGGCAGAATCGATTGATTGACCGACTAAGCGGAGTTCGGTCACTACCCACAACAGCAACGCGGTTACCAATCATTAAATTGATTTTCGTTTGAAGTCCACACCACGCTTGTCTACATTAATCCGTGCGCCAAATTTACTTCGATCGCGAATCTTTTTCACACGTTCCAACCGACGATCGTTTGCTTCGCGGCACATGTTGTGTGGCTTGATCTAATTTTCTAGGGAAATTTGTTTTCCGATACCACCAACAACATACAAATGGTGGCGGACGATCACAGGGAGTTGTCTTTTTTTTCGCGCGTTGCCTATCACACGCTTTGTAGTTTAATTTTCCAAAGTTGTTCTTTACGCACGCAGGCGGTTCGGCTGGCTGCCCTCCTTTGGGAATTTTTTGCCTACACACTGTCTGTTTGCATTCGGAGACGATCTGTCACCAGTAGGTGCCGCGGCAACGGTGACCTACAACGTCCCTCCCGTCATAGTACAGCGTTCCTGTCTGGCAGATGGGTTTCGCGTCGGGACCCCACACACTACGCAACGATACAACAAGCCGGCACTACATGGATACCAATACAAACAAGAGAAAAAAAGAAACATGCGTGACGCGAAACGCCACCCAAAAACAATCAAACGAACGGGGGATTGCAGGGGTGGTGGTTTGTGTGGCTGTGCGCCGGTTGATGGGCAACACGGTGGTTTTGTGAAAGGTAAAGGACTGCACACAACAAGAGCGACACTCGCAACGTGGCGCGATCGGAACCAAAGTGTACATTAAAAATGCTGTTGCTGTTCCTCTTTCTGCACCGTGAGGTCTTCGCGCAGTGGTGATGTGCATATGTGTCGAACCTGGTCGCCCTGGTGCCTGTCTCTCTCTCTCTCTCGTTCACTCGCTTCCTCTCCTTTCCGCCTGATCTTTCTTCCCCGAAACCGTTCTTTTGATCTTTTGCCGGCACAACAAAACGATGATGCCGTTTTTGCCTGCCCTCATGACAACGCCCCCACGCCGAGGACGACACAGCGCACACTGCTTGAGAAGAAGCCTTTGATGTCGCAACGCGGTATTTTTTTTTATTTTAATTTTATACATTTTTCTTTCCCCCATCAGACTCTTCCTATTCGCGACCCATTCGACACTGAAAGATGACTAGATCACCCTTCCCGTCGCTCCACACTTAACACCTTTGGCCCTGCAAAAAGGTGTCCGCTCGATCGTGCACACGTGTGTGTTTGTGCGTTGTTGCGCCTTATTGCATTCGATGCTTCATACACAGCGACGATCATCATCAATCTGTGCAATCGACCATCCCGTAGTGCGAGAAGAGGTGAGATGTTGTTGCGAGGTTTATGCGAGGTTCATCGTGGGCAAAATATCGGCAATAAGCGCACGTGTAATGGGATTTGTTTCTGCATCATCCCCATCAGAAACATGGGCGGAGAACCCCTCCCCCACCCCCCACCCGGTTCCGATGGTTAATGGGTGTGAAAATAAAAAATGGGAAGAATCTTTCGTGCACCCTGGTGTAAGTGGATTCGTTCAAACGGTTTACATCGGTAAAAGCAACAAAAAGCTTCCGTCGGTCGGAAGCGGCGAAAGCAAAAATGCTTGTTAAAAGTCATTTAATGGTCCTCAAAAACTTCAAAGATCTCAATTGCCTTGAAGCCAAACATGACGTACGTAGCATATGGATTGCATAAATCACAAAAGAAGATTGGTAAGCAATATCCTTGAAACACTACACCCACACACACACTAGCGGTGCACGGAAGGGAAGAAACGGACGCGGTTCTTCGTTTCGGTTAGATGATCCTCCATTCGATCTTTTGCTCTTCCACACACAGCGATCCCATTCAAACGGTTGCGGCTGCTGCCGATCGTTGGCTTATGGAATCCGCTTTCTCCCAAGTGTTCCAAAAGCCGTAACGGATCAACGAATCTAAGTGTTGCAAGATGTCGTAGATGTCAACCGGTGGCAGGACACTTTGCTGCATTATGTGATCGTCCTTTTTCACACTCTCACACGCTATTGTTCCACCCGAGAGAGATTTAGAATGAACTTTAACACCAAACACACACACACACTACACAAAGCCCCGTTTTCCTTTGCCGTTGTTGCAATGAACATTTTCCGGGTTCTTTTATTCTTTGCAGGGCATGGTTTTTTTTTTGTTGGCACTTTGTCATCTGGACGCAAATTAAATTGCCTAACCCAGTGGTCGGCAAACACCTTGGAGCATAAATCAAGGATGAAAGTGCCAAATTGTGTGAATAGAATATGCAGATTATTTTGGACATTATATTCGAAAACGTTCTTTAATTTAATAATTGATTTTTGCTGGATTTTTTTTTAATCAATATTATAAGTGTTTAAATTGTTCATAGTACACTACTAAGAATTAGAAATGCTAAAAAAAGCTATTTGAAAGCAGTCTAACCAAACCGAACTAATATAGAGAGAGGATCGCAGTAGATCAGGCAGGATCCCAAGTACTCATTAAAAATTGTTACAATATTCAGAATTTATAAACCAGCCATATTTTACAAATTCAATCAAAATATATGGCAAAATTTCAACAAGGAAAGCAGATATCATCTTCGATAAAGAGCCACATGCGGCCCACGACCCTTACTTTGCCGAACACTGATCTAACCAACAATTAATATAAGCGGATAAATACAGTTTGTTTGTTGCATTATTCAACCAGCTGTTCCAAACTAACCAACCAATCCTAACCCAAAGGCAAACGATTTCAGGAGAAAATTATGGAGGACATATATGATAGATTTTATCATATATGTTTTAATCGGAGGTTTAAAACTTTAATAGATACTGTACAAATGCCTTGAAGCCACACTTATAGGGATAACAGCTCCAAATCAACCAGTTCAACTTTCGCTAAAACACTTGTGTCACAAAAGACGCACTACCTCTGTCCGTTCGATTCACATTAACTCACCAGAAGAACCGAGACCCCGGGAATGGTTTAATCCGTTTTGGAGTTGTTGAGGGTGGGTTTTGCTAGCGCACAATATCGGACAAAATGGACAAAATATGCACGAACAGTACCACTGCACACCGCGCTGGTTGAAAATCATCTGGGTGGTCCTCGTTTCCAGCACGGGGAAAAACCGCGCATTCCCAGCATCACACACCCCAACGCATACGAACGAACGACAGGAATCGCATTCTCTACCTTCATGCGGCAATAAGGGGGATGTCGAATGCCGGGGGTGGAACGGTTAGAGCCACCGGATAAACATTTGGCCGTGCATATCGTCGCACAGTGGGATGGATGGGTTGTGGGAGCGAGACGCATTTGGAAACTGTCCGAGAGAAAACGGAAGGTAAACTTTCGGGCCAAAAAAATAAGACAGGCCAAGGGTTACGGGTGGTGCGGGTGCACATGCGCCGTTCGAAGGACGTTTCCGTCTCGTTTCAGCTTCGCGAGATCGATCCGATCGAAAAGGTGTCCATCAAAAGACAGAGAAGCAAGTGCATCTTCCGGTGTTGGTGAGTTTTCCGTATCGCAATCAAACATTTTTTGCAACCCTGTCTTCTCACTACGGCCAAAAGCCGACAAGTAGAGAATTAGCAAATTGAAGAAGAGCGTACAGATGTTTAGGAACACTAACTCTATCGACAATAATTGCCCAATGAACTAACCGATCAATAAGTGTTGGAAACACTGAAATAAAGATATCTTCTACGATCTCAAACGGTTTTGATCTGCCAATTCAGACCTATATTGTGTATATTTGGTGCTTCGGTTGTAGATTCGGTAGCGACGCCAGTTTTCAAACGGCAGTACCGAGGTGCAAATCCCATTCGACATGGTCCCCTGTAGTGAGAACTGACTATCCATTGTGTGGTATCAATAAGTCTGGTAAGCCATTATGGCCAGCTAACCAAACAAATCGTAGAACCAACAAGACGAAGTATACGGGGGTAACGCTCAAATGGGATTTGTTGTCGACAAAGTTCATATAAGTGCTATTATGGTAATAAAGTTTTGATAGAATAACTATCACGAAATTTACTATTAAAGTTATTTTAAGAAAAAAAATGCAAACATTTTTTGTATTTTAATTTTTCAATCAGAATTTTGAATTCCCGGTTTTTTCTAGGTTTTTCTCGGTTTTCTCCTTGTTTATCCAGTTTCACTTCACATCAATTCCTAATGGCCAATATAGGGCTTCGAATAATAGCATGGAACTTCTGAATCACTTGGTGGAGTGTTGCAAATAAATAGTGGAACATTGCAAACTCGTTGTGGAACTTAGCAATCATATAGTGGAAAATTGCATAGAGCTATCAAAACGCCACCACGATGCCGGCTCATATGTAAACACTCGAAACGGAAGCAAACAAGTATTCACAACAAGTAGTGAAAGTTTTTTTGTTTTGTTACTTTTTGATTAAAATTTATATTCTTATTTTAAAAAAGAACAGAAAAACGCAATTCCCAGCAATAGAAATAAACGAGTTCATAGATGCTCGATTACCATTACACCGATATCTTCCAATCTGTCCAAAACAGTCATTTCTCCTGCTCCATAATCCTTGCTCCCTATTTCAGTGATTCGGGTGACTCCCCAGATAAAAAGAAGGACAGCCAATTCCAATTTCTTATGCCTACTTCCCACCCGCCGATTATCTGCCACAGCTAGTCGCATAGTGCATACGTTGTTGGACTATTGAAAGAACGTCTTCCGATATATTTACAGCACGCCGCAATATTATTGCCGCAGCAAACGGTAGATAAGCAGCTGGAGGAGACACACAAAAGCCAAACCTGATTGAGACACATTCGATTGGTAAACGAGCTGGGATGGTGTATCGTCGCCCCATACCTGCCGCACGGACGATTCTCCTTTTTCGTACATATTTTCTCCAATATTCGCCAGCAGTTTACGCACGTTTGTTAGTTGTACACCACGAGGTAATCTTCTCCCGCAGTCCAAACCAGTAGTCTCTGATTGCCAAAAGGATTTGTAGACGCGTTGATTCAATAAAGCCGCCACGGTCCAGTGATCGTTGCAATCGTTTGCATGGCTTCCCACCTCTTTTCGGGCAAATGTGCAAAGGGGAGAATGGCGAAAACAGTAAAATCTTTTTCTTGTGTACCTTTGGAGCGTAAAAGTGAACGGTATCCCCCGTACACAATAACGAGAAGAATTGTTTTTCCTCCCTTTAACTTGCCCACCTGTGCTACGAAGTACAAGAGAAGTACAGGAGGAAATAATAATGTTCAGGACATCATTTGTTAGTTCTTGATAGGGTTTGATGAAAAAATGCGCCGTCTGCAAGATAATTCGTAATAGAAAGCATTTTGAGCGCAAAAATAGTGACATGTTGCACCGACAAGTAAGTGAAGGCGACGGATATCGCCTTATTCTCTACAAAATGCTCATTATTTCGCCAGCGGAACAATATGGCATCCTGGAGCTTAAGAACATTTACCCAAAAAAAAGGGTTTGAAAACAATGCTTAGAGAAAGAACATGTTTCCGTCAGTAGTTATCGCCAAATAAAAACCTTTTAATCCTCCGTTCGAACATGCAGGCCATTCTTTGATGCAAGACGTTGAATCTCCTCCTCCTATCGTATCGGAAACAAGCTGATAGCCAAAGAGATAATCCTGCCCCCTGCGGAAGAGGATTTAACCCAACGCCAATGCAAATAGTGTTGCTTAATACTACTGGCGACCTTTTTCCTGTGACCGCATGACGTTGTTCAACAGGTAGTTGATCCGCAAAAAGGAAAATATTTTTACTTTTACATATTTGCCAAGAAAAGGGCTTTTCAAAATATTACCATAGAACGAAGGTTGTTAAAATTGCTACTCGAGAACGGAACTTACATAAAGCCAAACTTCGAGATACTGGAACGATGCTCACATTGGAACATAACGTTTCCGTTTGCTGAAGTCGATCCTGCACTTGCATTTTGCAATCAATTTCTCGTAAACAAGTGTGAAAAACTATAATTTTCTCGTTAGCAAATCAGTGTGAAGCGATAAACGGTGGCATGGTGCCGTTATGCATGGGACGTGGATCGAATGGCAACGGTACGGTCGATTATTAAGTCGATCGAGGTTGTTATGAACCTAAAACATTGCTCAGCCTTGCCCCCCAATGCAGCCTATTAGCCCCTATTGTCAACGGAAAGGTGTAGCTAAACATGTAACCATAACTAATAAGAGAATAATTATGTTTAAATAAATATACATTTACTAGCCTAGCCGTTTGCTTACCGAAATGATAATCCGCTTCTATGGCAGTCTTGGTGTAGCTTAAAATAAGGTCAACTTGAGCCAGCCTTACAATTGTCTCGGATGTTTTTTTCTTTTTTCGCCAGTATACTCGTCGCTGTGTTATCATATCAAACGAGGTCGATCTTCACTTTTTAACTTAATATCGTTGGTTTGTTTGTTTTCATAATTTTCGTCTTGCCATTTTGGTTACATTTTGTTTCCATTTCACTCACTAATCAACCACATAGAGGCACACTGATATAGCTTTTGAGGCAAACGGAGGCTTTAAACACCATTAACAAACTATTTTTTAAGCTCCCCGTTTCGGGACGATAACAAATCACATAGAACTGGTAGAAAGGTATTTCCTTATCAAGTGCAGCAACGACTCATCCTAGGCACGTGGATGCATTAAAATGAAGGAATATTATATTAAAAACAGTTCCGCTATTGCTGCTGATTGTCTCTGCCAGAACGGTCTTGTTTGTTTTCAACAACATTGATATACACACCCATTTGCTTCGGCACATAGAATTGCACTTTTTAAACTAGATTAAGCGATGTACAACCGTCTGTAGTCATGCTTCCACCAATGCACCTGAAAAGGGAAAAACGAGAAAAAACAAGTTAATTAACATTAATTATTTCTATTCAATATGTCATTATATTCAATATCTGTCGGAAAATAGGTGTCGACCGCGGTATGTTTTGATTCCGTAACCATATGTTCCAATGCTGCTTTTTGCCGCACATGCTTATGTAGGCATTACGCGATCTGTCTTGTCTGGACGATTGAATTGCCCCAGCAGCAGCATTAAAAAAATACCCCATTAAAATGGGTCCCGCACGCGCGGACCATATGAGAACGATTTACATATGCGGTTTTACGCCCGCTTTGCACTACACCAACAATATGGTTAGCTACTGTTCAAAACAGATGAAGAAAAAAAACCCTCAACTTTCATATGCTTTCTTATGCGCGGGAAACTAACACCGGTTTGCGCATACCGACAGGGGAAAAGTCTAACCCATCCCGGCTGCTCCCGCAATTGATACACATTTGTGAACCATGGTGATCGGGGAACGGAAACACAGAAAATGATGGCTCGCACTTCGCGCCGGTTATATTTTTAGGTTTAACATAAACAATTACCACCACCAACGCGGCTTTCTACAGCGCCAGCATCCGTAGAGTGCCGTACGCGTCTGCTACGAGTTGCCTCACAACGCTGCAAGCACAAGTTTCCGGGAAAATTGGGGACGAAAATCATCCGGAGATCTGGCGCACCGATTACCGCGAGATTACTTATGTTTTATGAAGGTAGATATATCTGCCGGGAGAGCTAACTCCTTTTAAGCATGTACTTCCAACGATAAAAAAGATGATTTCAATTAAAACCCATGACGTTGCAATGGTGTTGTTTACATTCAGTGACAGTTGTTCTTTGCAATAACAGAACAGCAAACCATGGGACATTCCACGCTTTCTATGCTTTTTCTATGCTTTTAGTGACTCTTTAGAAAAAATCGAAAAATACTTTAGCGGATTTGTTTGCCATGTGTTTTCATACTGAATTACCTTTCGAATCGTTGTGTTTTCCGGGCGAGAGTGTACTAATGCACATTCGATGAGTTTTACTATTCTACAACACTTTGTCGATGGATATTTTTCGTAAGCAAGTTGGTTGATGATGATGGTCGGACGGTGGATGTTAGCCACTGCTAGTGATGATCAAGATCGGCTTCCCAAAAGCTTAGCTTGTAAACACGTACACGCACGCACCATCACGCACACACACACACACCTACACATATTTTGAAGCACAGCACGATCGCGAAAATTCCACCAAATCGATCTTAAAACACGCGGACCACGTAGCAACCAAAAAGCCTCTTCACTGAAACCATTATCTACGATTAAGCAGATCCGCAATGATGATTTTACTGTGCTGCCCTTGAGCATAGATTGGTAAAGCTTCCCATTGCGGGATCGATGCCTTGGACAACTGGCGACAGTCCACTATTGCTCTGTTTCTGCAGCGATTTCTTCAAGACGGTCTTCTGCACGAACAGTGATGCTTCGCGTTTGGCGGCGACTGGCTGGATTATGCGGAACCAATACACCCACCCCTGGATCTGCTCGCGGCACATTGACTTTCCACCCCGCTGTGTGACGGACAACGTCGACAACGTAAACGGCCGGCCAAGAAATGGTCTGCAAACGACCGATGTTGATAGAAAAGGAAGGAAAAAGAACGACTTTTTTCCACCGTCCTGCTGCTGCTGCGTCTTTCTGCCGCTGCCTTCTTCGTTACGTGCGTTCCCTTTCCGAGGATGCTTCCACGCTTATTTCAGCCGGGAGACATGGTACGCACATACAATCAGAGCGACACTGCGGCACCGCACCTCTTCTACTTCCCCCTGCGATCTTTAGGCACATCAACATACAAAAAACACCGCTGTCAGCTAGCATCCAACGAGCTGGCCATGTGCCGCACCAACCACTGGTGCGAGTGAAACGTGCGATCTTAGCCGCCTGTTGTCAAACAGAGACGGGACACTGGCGGCACCAGAAAAGAGAAACAGTGTTGCTGCTGCCGTCGCGCCGAAAAATTCCTTCGGACACGCACACACACAAACGCACACGTACGCCAGCGTACACAAACGCACGGCTACGTTACCACCTGAGCCAAAAAACCGCACCGCACACACACAAGCACGCACCCTACACATTCACCTCAAAACACAGCACACAACCATCATCCTCCCGCACCGTACTGACAGCATGCCCTTTCCTGCTCTCACCTGCGCGCACACATCATACGTCAAACGGACGGTCGAGCGCCCGTCTCACTCACTCTTAGCTCCACGATTTGGTTTGCTTTTGAACCGATTTCTTTTCCACTGTGTGCTGGGTCTTCTCACTTCTTCTACTTTTTCCGTTTTTATCTTTCCTTCTTCGCCAGGGATGCCACAAATTTTACCACTTTATCCGGATCCGCACTTTTCCACACGGCACAACGAAAGACTGTTGGCACTGGTATAAGCACTCCGGGGCGCCAGAAATTTATGTCAACATAAAAATCGTTCTATCTCCCATTTGGGAAGGAACACGGCGATGATGTTTTACACGCACGGTATGGAAGGCAAAAAGTAAAGGTCGCGCTCGCCTCTACTAAGCCCGAAGAGACCACGACACGACGACGACGAAGAGCAGCAACGTTCCTTCGCTGTCTGAATGTATCGCTGTTTGACAGCTTCACTTTCTTGCCCGTGCGCGAACGAGAAGGATAACGGGAGCGCTACTCGCACGTTAGTTGCTCTCTTGCGCTCTTGAGTGATGGAATAGGGTTGCTTGCGCCATCTCGTTCTCCCTTTGAATGAACAAGTGTGCGTGATGTTCGATGCTGTCAAATTTTATTTTCACTGCCAGAGGCACACATTCACACACACTTATGCAGAACTGTGCCCGTTGCCAACCTGATGGAATGGAAAGGTAAAGTGTTTAATTTGAATTTAACTGATTTTTGATGTTTTCATATTTGTTATTCAAAAAAAATCGAAAATTATTTTGGCCTCATATTTCTATTATTTCACATTTTAAGAACTGAACAATAAAGTAAACTAACAATGGCATGCACAATGAAATGCGAAGGTAATAGAGCTGTTAATTTTTGTGAAAATGATTGTAATGTTTTACACAGAACTAGTATTGCCCGTCACATATCACGATATGGTATGGAAATTATCACCGAAATCGCATTACAATAATGAAACTAGTGTTTTGTGTCTATGCCCCTTCGTCCTTTGCGTATTTCGCAACACAATTCGATCGATTCCCTTCTTCGATATGCATCAAATCAAAACTGCAAGCGGATTCAAAGGACCTGCCCGTTACCGAATCAAGTCCCGCGCATATTTATTTGCCTACCCCGCAAAGGAAAAACATTGTCACACGCAACGCGTGCGTTCCCGGTCTCTATATGAAGGGTGCAGTGCATTGACATGCCCTTTTAAAACCCCAACTGCATACCCTTCCACCGGTGGTGCAGTGCTGAACTTGAACGTGGCTTGTTGCTCAAAAAAGGAAAAACCATGTTCCAGCCTTAGTGCACAGTTCAAGCACCGTTTAGTGCGAGATAATCGTTCAAATTTGTGCATGCATGCACAAATCGTCATCAAAGCTACTGCAGGCAACCGGAAGGAACCCCGTGCCTACGTGGAGTGACGTTTTGTTTTATTTTGTCTCGTTACCAAGCCAACCAACCTGCCCCCGACGTGAAAGGATTGCGAACGAACTATCCTTCGCCCATCCTGAAACGGAACACGCACCAACCAACATCGGGCTGTACAGTGGCGGTTCATTCATCCGGCAGGCCGGACACAATAAAAAGGCATCCAACAGTGGGTTCGCCGTTTTAGTTCCCATTTAATCGTTAATCCATTTGCAACTGATCGTGTTTTACGCGGTATTACTACAAACAGTCAACGTTTCCAACATGGCCATGGCTTCTATTCTTCCCGCAACATCTGGCGTAGGCGAAAGTGATCGTGTTGTAAGTGTACTGGAGAAGTTTTCGAAGGAATTACGAATTGCATCAATCGCTTCTTCAACAGTACAAATCAATGAGCTATGGTGAAATGCGAGTAGTGAATTTGTACGCAGCGGACAGCTCTACACGGACGATAAAAATCAATACAAAATCAACAAGGATGTTAGTGTAACAAACCTCCCCGTGTCCTTACGTGAAAGCAATACCACGATGGGAAATGTAAACATGTGTGACTCATTATCTGTCGTTACTCTTTTGCCGATGTGCCGATGAGTATCTGCCACGGATTGTGAATATTAATCAGGTGTTTTTGCATCCAATCATGAGGGATTCGAATATTGATTTTTGCCCACAGTGAGGGTTCCTTGTTTGTTGAAGACTGCGGTCCTACTAGGCCATTTTAATGGTCTTAATTATAGCTTTTGCTTCAGATCCCAACTTGTCCCTTATTAGTGGTGCGCATACACTTCCTCTAAGCCTTAAAGACAGACAGCAGGATTAATCGCAACCTTGCTGAACCGTGCACTGCACGCACGATTAATGTCATCCGCTTTGTTCTGTGGATGATAGGCTCACTCACCTGTGGCCAGTGCGGTGTGGTTCTGGTTGACTGGCATAAACCATTAAAACCGCTCTGCTTTTCGGGGGTTTCTCTTCTACGGCACACATTTGCCATCTGCATCTGAAACAGTGGCAGAATCGTGTTAGGACCCTTACAATTCACACCATAATGTTCAATGCATACAACGTCAACGTGCAGCATGTGACCATTTTCACCCTCCCTTTACCAATCAATCGCTACAACCCTTGGCTTGGTTGTTGTTGCTGTTGTGGTGGCCCATAAATATGCGCCGGATCTGTTTGTTTGATGTTTGCATCCTTGCTGTTGGTTCACGCGTTTCCAAAACCGAAAGCCTTTATTGATGCGTGTCGTGGAACGAGGACAAAACATACACACTCCCGGAGAAGCGTTCGGGAACGTACGTTAATGGTTTGCCCGCCATTGGGTCCTTCCAGAAGTGTAAGCATCACTGAAAGCAAAAGCAGAGTTTGATAGTTAGTGCCCGATTCTTATCGTTCATCTTATGGGCCGGAGCTACCTCTCGTTGTGGCGAAACGTTGTACACACCCGAACGGCTCATATTACCAGGATATGCGCCAGGAACAAGGATCAAGGTAGGGTGTCAGCGAATGCCTGTGCCACCCCAAAGGCTACGGAACGTACGTCATCTGACACCGTAAAACAGGGAACAACACAGAGAGAGATTTCGAATTTACGAGCAGATCGGTGTTTTGATCAAACTAAAGTTTAATTTTTGTCACACGTCCACACGTGTTTGGGTGCCTTTTTTGCCACCCCGGAATGTTTCGAGGTGTCGGAGCGGGTTTTTTAATCCCTCGCAGCCACCAATTTGTTGCAAACTAGTAAAAAGTCGAATTTTCCATCAAAAGCTAAGTGACGGAGATGAGTAGCGGATTAAAAGTAGGGTTCTAATAGGAACAACAAATCCGTTCCCGAAACCCGTTAGTGAAGGGTTAGGTGAACCTTAATAACGACCATTGGAAGGGGGGTGGGCGAATTGGGAAAGAGTAGAAGCAAAGAAATAGATTAAATTCCATATGCAACATGGAACGATTGCAGTGCACACTAGACGAAAGGAGAATTTGCGTATGTGTTCCAGTTCCAATTCCTCCATCGGGACCCTTTTTTCTTTTGCAATAATCCTCTTTTTGTCAACCTCGACACACGGGGGGAATCTATAATCGAGGTTTGATAATTGCATTATGACAGTGTTGGGAACGGGGAAACAGTTATTACAAGACCGTTGGTTGTTTCCGCCCTAACACGCTGCCAGGATGAAATCGATCAATCCACCTAAAGCCAGCAAGCTATCGAAGCGCGTACAACTTCAATATGGATTGGATGACCTTTGGAATACAATTTCCCAACCAAACACGCACATACAATCGAGTTCTGGAACGTTTCCATCGTGTTTAAATGATTATGTGAGCATACATGATTTATTGACGCTCTGCTCAAAAGAACAATAAACAAAATTGTATGCAAAACTACATGCTTTAAGTAACACCAAGGAGTGTATTCTCATTTAAACATACTTCTTACAAATTTTACGAGAATACAACACTGTTCCAGTACTATTCTTAAACCGTACTACATCTTTAACAGTTGCAGAAAAATCTCTCGCCTCAATGAAACTGCTCCCTAGTACGACGACAGCCCTTGTTTTTCCCGTAGGGCCACGCACGAATTCCAATCCCTATTCCGCTTTTGTCACCCTAGTGGGTAACGGAATCGTTAGCGTGCAATTTTTGCGTTCTACACACGGCACGGTCTCGGAGATGTTTAGAATTTTTCCCAATTTTTTTAGCTCCTATCGTCCTGTGTCGTATGTCACCGAACAGGAAGAAGTGATGGTAATCCTGTCGACGTTTACTGTTTTTCCGTTCGAGCGAAACGAGGTGTTCCATTGCCCGGAAGGGATCTTCCCGGGGTGTTGGGATAGTTTTTTCTCTTGCTCTCTCTGGTTACTTTTTTTCTTCTCCCAGATGGGACACGGACGTGATACCGCGATAAAGTACCAATGCTTTTAATTGGCTCCGATCGAAGATGTCGACCGTGCCGATGATGTTACGCACGATTCCGTAATGAAATTAGCATTAAAACTAAACCCTCCGAGGACTCAATGGAGAGAGAAGAAAAAACGGGCCAAACCGGCATCAAAGTGGAATGTCATGAATTCCTAATTTCATTGACTTCCCGATGAGCCGGTGTGGCACTCTCTGGGGCGTTGTTGACACTTCAATAATCGGTCCGAATTACGCACTCGTCGCCTATATTTAACGAGTCGACGATACACCAGATCACTAAAGCCAAACACTTCCGGTTTCTGCGCTAATCCTCACCACGGGGGTTATGTTTCACTTCACAGCTCAAATCCATGGATGCCAATCGGTACGCGACGAAGAAAACCATCGCCCAGGGCATGCTGGACATTGCGCTGCTGACGGCCAACGCGTCCCAGCTGAAGTACATCCTGCAGGTGGGCGAAAAGCACGAGTTCTACGGTCTAATGCTGACGCTAATCAGCATCTCGATCATACTGCAGGTGAGCAAACGTTGAGCAACGACAGAAACCCCAGCGGGAACAACCCATCCTACCACCACGGTACGAGGATAATCCGCATTCGATTATCTTCTGTGTGGAAGGCGGTAGTTCCTGTACGCGAGACACGGTGTGTGTTACGATTGCTAATATTCCTTACCTCCCTTACTGCTTCTCTAATCCTAATTTACCTCATCTCCTTGATCCCGGTTGTTGGTGGTGGTGATGGTGGTGACGATGATGTCCTGTGTCCGTGTTCTTTGATGGCTGCAGATTATAATGGGTGTGTTAAACCTAAGCCTCAGTCTAATGCGCGACTGCCGGCTGCACTTGCCCGAGTACCATCGATCGGCCAACGTGATCAATTACATTGTTACTGGAACAGCCGTACTGGTTGCTATGGTGAACCTAATGATATCCGCCTTCGATCCAAAGATTCTGAAATACACGCTCGAATAACAATAATGTCCATCTTTGCGTAACGCATCTCTTCCCCAACGGGGCTGACTTGTGCAATCCATTTTCGGACCAATCGGTCAAGCGTTTGATGTCCTGCATGGCGAACAGATTTTACTCCCTATTCGAATCATTGCCACAGCTATAGGGACGTTCTTAATTAGCTTTCGTGAACAATACCAACCACCCTATTCCCACCCTGAGAACACGTTGTTCCTGATGATTAGTGTTCTATTCATCGATTTGTTATTGATTTTCACACCACATCACACGCCTGTACGGTAAATGCAGGGTTACTCGATACGGTGTTTTCAGCATGTCCAATTTTGTGGCCTATGAGCTAGTGAAACGAGCCCACGCTATACTATTAAGAAACACAATCGATTTTCATACAACACGTGACCGGAAATATGAGACCTGACACCACGGACATACCGAATGTCAATCCATCACCACCGCGTCCTTTTGCACGCCTTCACGTTGTCTTACATCACATTCACCTCCGTATCCTTTTCCTCCTGATCAACAACCGAATAAAAACACAATCCCAGTTCCTTTGTGGACTACACCAGCGTCCTACATCCTCCACCAACCATGCTTCATACATCCTCCCATCTTTCTTCCCTGCAGATGCTTGTCGGCATACTGTTCGTGGTGATCGGTAGTTTAAACATCAATCGCAAACCCGACCAAACGGCCGCCATCGTGCTGAACGATGTTATCCTAGTACTAATCTTTGTCATCTCACTGATCAATGTCATCATATCCGGGTTCGGCATTGAGTATTCTTCGCAACCGCTTCGGCTACTGGAGCGTGTGGAACCGACACAGACTATGAAACCCCCCGCGAATTCATATTATACGAAGTAATATACGGGACACATCAGCAGGGCATCATTCTCATCGGTCCACCATCATTGGCGCTGCCTCAAACGTGCTACTATAGAGAATTGCAAATAAACTCTATCTTAACAGCTAAACAATCAGCAACAGTTTATACTTTCCGTTGCACTCTAACTAACTCGCAGCTTCAAGCTACTAACGCCAGAACTAACTCCCTCATTGGTGTACAGGTTTCGGCCGCACTGCTTGCCGTCATTCTCACCCTAGTCAATCTGCATGGTGGTGAGGTACAGCGGAAGGTTGCCAACATCCTAAACCACTTTTCACTCGCGTTCATCGTGTTGGCCCTCTTTTGCGATGTCATCAAGATGAACTTTGGGCTAGATCCGGCCGTCCCGTACATTCACAACTGAGAGCTGGACAAATAGAAAAAGATAGAAAGCGACAAAATCATTTTTATTCTTAGTTTGATGCGCAACAACTCCCTCACTGACACGCATACTTTTGCTCCTCATTCTGCGCCATAATGCGGTTCCTTTTACTGCTGCAGATCGTCCAAGGAATTGCATGTATACTGTTGGCCAACTACAACATCAACAAGGAGCATTCGCGCGATACGGCTAACGCGGTACAAAACTTTTCGCTCGGACTCAACCTAGCCACGGTTGTGGTGAACATCATGATAAACGGCATGGAGGTAAAGCACATGGACGATGTTGGCTTAGGTGTAGGACTCGAAAGCACCACAAAGGGTTTGTGAAAATGAGTACTAAACGATAAGGTGCAAAGCAGCACCGGCACAGTGTATTGCTTTGGAGGACGTACATCAATAAACATAATACAGGGTATATCGTAGCGAATCGTGTGGTTTATTTTACCGATGCACTACTTTGGATGAGAAACAAACACTAGCTGCACGTGAGTACCGCTGTACGGACACTAAATTTAACCTGACATCCAAATGTAATAATTATTCCAAAGTTTCGAAAAGGTGTGGGAAATGTGAAATTTTTCCGTTGGTCACAGCTGTATCAATTAAAAATGACACGCTTAAAACACGCCACACGTACTAACCATTGATTATAATTGAAACTAATTATAGGATACTTCTTGAAGAAAATCTAATTCATACAAACACGTAATTGGGAAATATCGGCAGAAAACAAATGGTTTTCCCAATAGAATTTAGATTAATTGTTGAAAAATTCGCATTAATCACAACTTATACCAAAACCTGTATGATGTACTCACAGATATTGAAAAATTTCAAAATTCCATTGTACTAATATGACCAATGTGATTCCTCCGGCGGTACGGTGACCGAGGCGATAGCGGCGATCAAAACCATCCGGACCGTTCCCCCGTGACTATCCTGTTACGGGTAAATTCAAGTCACAGAAGCCAGTAATGGCAGACCAACACCTCTCGAGGTTGTAGTGCCATAGAGGAAAAAGAAGAATATGACTTCACTGATATCTTAGTTTTCAAAATCCAATCAATTCAAAACAGATCCACTAAGCGTGTATGCTAAACCATCTTCTAAGGACATTTAAAAAAGTGTTAGTATTTTATGATACTCCACAGTGTTCTAAACATTTTTAGCTTTACGTTGCAACACACAGTACACGGAGTATGCCATATTGAGTATCTGTAATGAAAATCATTAAATCATTAAAAGTACATTTCTTTTGTAACAAACAACCTTACCGTTGTAAAGGCGGGTAAATTGAAGTTGAAATACCGGAACGCTGTAGCGGCGAATGGTTTGTTGGTGCGCACGAGAAACATTTGCACACTCTTCCTGTGCCTTTGCTTCATGTTGTACCAATTCGAGGAGTAGATCGCATTGGTCAGTGCGTAGCTTTTCAGCGTCACTTCATTACCATAGTAACACGGTAGCCCGATTTGCATCGTCATGGACATCATGTAGAACACGTTCATTAATTTGCTAAAATCGTTCAGGTTAAGCTGCAGGTTGTATGGACGTGTGTAAGTTAGTTAGCTTACAGTGCAGCTATTCATATTATCGAGAGGAAACAAAACGAATCTTACCATAGATGCAACCTGATAAGCCGAAGCGCAGATCACTAACCCGCTGACACTGAACTGTACAAAATAAGCGAGAGAAAAAAGGTTCTCCACTCGGCACAGCATGCTACGAAGTGGAAGCACACCGGATTAGTACATTCGTCTCCTAACCATATCTTCACAACGACCTCGGTAGACTGTTCCGACTTACCGATGGATTTTGTTATAGTGTTGCACTAACGGTACAAAGGAACGTTCGAATTCTTCCGAGTCGCTCAGGCTACGAAATCTTTTCGCAAGCAGATCCAGCTGTATGCCTATCATTTGCAGCATATAGCAAAGCTGCGTATCTCCGGCCGTATTTAGCAACATGTGGAAGTACATTCCGAAGCACTGATACGCAAAGATCGTGTAATACGCAACGAGTGCATCATCGCCATACCGAACGCCGAAAAACCACGGAAAGAATGGCATTCGATACTCCGAACTTAACAAATGGCTACCAGTACCGAATGCGGCCATATGGCTCACAAAGATGTACAGATAGTACCACCGGTTAAACACTATCAGCGTACGATTTTGCACCTGTCGTTCGGATTCATCACGAGGTTGAAACGAAGGTCCCAGTGTCGTTTCGTACAACGCCCAGATAGTGTCAAAATAGCGATATACGGTACGTGTCTTCAGGATCATGGCCGTTTCCGTCAGTGAGATGTACATGATGAAGAACACGCGCTGCTCGAACGGTTGCGGGACAAAAACGTTCAACATCAGCGCAAACAGATACAGTGCCATGATGAAGAAGTAGAACAAATAGCAATAGACACGGTACGGCACAGATTTCGGCACGGGTGCATTAAAAAATCCGCACAACTTCCAAGACCACATGGTAAAACGCATCGGGAAGATAAATCGACCGGTGTCGTACATCTCGCGCGTGCTGCTGGAGAGCCTGCTTCTGGTGATACTTTTCAACACGAACTGAATCCATGATCTTTGTCGATGCGATTAAATGGTCAACGCACGTCAAGAAGTACTAATTGAAGGCTTCCTATCGAAACGCCTTAATTAGGTGGTTAATTAAGTGAAAAGGTAAAAAGCTATGGTTTTTTTTTAATGAATTCCTTAATCTATTATTATTGGCCATAACTTTCTATGTAATTCTCTCTCTCTCTCTTTCATACGAGCGTATAAACCTTAGCTAACAAATATATTTAACAAAATATGAATATTCTCATCTTTTTCTTGGTCAGACGATACAAGTCTCGATGTATCCTAGCTGTTTAAAGTCCCGTAGTCCCATCGAGAGACTTCGAATCCATACCTTAACAGTGCACTTTTACTACCACAGCAGCTTACAGAACATGAACGGCTCAGAGAAGATAATACAGCATTACAACAGCCAGCATGACGACAATGACGATGTGTTCTCGCCATCCTTGGACGAAATCATCAGTGCCATCAAACAGCTGAACTGCAATAAGTCTGCTGGCAGCGATGAACTGGTGGCGGAATTGTTCAAGATTAGCCAGAGGAGCTTTGGTATCAGGAGAAGTTACCGGAATTAATGATGTTTATCCCTGTCCCGAATACTTTTCTGTAGTCTCGCACTCTTTCGAACAGATTTCGTTGGAAGCTTTCAGGCCTAATTTGTTGGAGGAATGCCGGGAAGAAGAAGCCGGGAGCATCAGATCCCCAAGCACCACCTGTTTCTTGACTTCAAGACGGTCTACGACTCCGTAGTTCGAACTGAGCTATGGCGATGCAGACATCCTGACAATAGGTAAAGTTGGAAGGATACGCTTGCTGGGGCACGTGATGAGGGTGCCGGACTCATGTCCAGCCATGAAGGTTCTCGTCTGCGTCTCGTTCGGCATGAGACGTACAGGAGTCCAGCTAACTCTTTGACTGGATCGAATGGAGTCTGGATGGAGGAATGGATCCTAGTTACCCTGAACCTATTTACCTGGAAACGGATTAAACACCTGGCCATATCTAATAAACGTGCCCATGAGAGCAGGTCAAGGAAAGAGTAGACGAGGTTGTTCTGGATGGATGGAATATGGATAACACCCACATTTAAACATTCTTGGATCCTGAAAGTGCACCGGTTTTACATCATACAAATGATGATTCAAGATTTCTCAAACTTTGGGGTCTGAATGTGATGAATACTTTCGAATATTCTTCTACGATGGGATATTAGTATTTTCTTGTTACGAATAAAGTTATAAATTATCTAATTTAATTCATAAACACATGAAAAATATCTGTTTTAAGCCTTATATCACGGTTTTATAATTCATAGGTATGTTTGCGTCCTGCTTCATTTATATTGCATTTTCTTAAACGCACGCCTTGCTATAAGCTATAGTTATCATTTCTTAGTCTGCTTCTTAAGTTCCGTACCATATCCGTATATGGTAAGGATCTAAATTGAATGTTTGTTTCCGTGTAAGAAATCACTGCCACGCCCTGCCGTTTAACAACAGACAACCGTGCCGCGATGTGAAATGCCATTCATTAATGGAAAGAACAACTATTTAAAGCATTAGTACATCAACTTGCTTGAAGTTAGTCCTATCCAGTGATCTGTCCGGGACACACGATGAAGATCGAAAAGCAACAAACGTCCGACACCGACAAGTACCGTTGGAGTGATTACATTCGCCCTGTAAGGCTTACCGTTTGGGCCTGGAGAATCTGTGGACTGTACAATGCGAAGCCCCAAAGCCCACTGTATCGCGCGTACCGGATTGTGTTCAACGTCGTACTGATGGTGGTGTACCTGTTTACGTTATCGTTCAACATGTTCCTGATGCAAACGTTCGAACAGTTCGTCCTGTACATCATGTACATTGTTTTTACGGAGATGGTAATGCTGCTGAAGGCACTCATCACGTACCATAAGTTCGATCAAATTTGTGACCTGTTTCGGCATACGCTGGACAGTGATTTTAAGCCGCTGGACGCAGAGGAGGAAAAGCTGTATCGGAAGGGCATCGATAAAATAAACTACTACTTCTACTTGTACATGATGACCACACATCTTGCAATTGCAAGTTCGGTGCTGTACCTTCTGCATCATGATTATCGTTTGCCCTATTTTCCCTGGATGCTGGGCATTGCATATGGACCGTCGGAACCGATCAGCTTTGGAATCATGTTCGCCTATCAAGTGATTGGCATGTACTTCCACATGTTGATCAATGTCGCGACAGACGTACAGCTGTTTTACTTTCTGGGAACAATTGGCATTCAGCTTGATTTGCTCGGCAAACGGTTCCGGATGATACGTACATCGGAACAATTTGAACAATCGTTCCTGACGCTAATAAATCACTATCAAAAAGTGCAACGGTAACATACGGTATGGCACTGTCGTTTGACTGAAAAGTGATTATGCCACTTGGTTCATTTCGCAGTATGACCCGTGATGTAGAGCAACTATACTCACCTGCGTACTTCGCTCAGTTCAGTGCCAGTGGTTTGGTTATTTGTGCCACCGCTTTCAAGACATCGTCCATGGTAAGTTCCTGACTCCCTTTCATTGGATGGCTGTAAGAAAACGGAATTTAATGGTTTAATTGCAGTTTAACGTGTACGAGCTATCGGCTATACAGAATCTACTCTACATGCTTTCAATGATGTTTCAAATGTTCTTACCATGTCGCTTCGGCAATGAGGTGACCCGTAAAAGCCATCTCCTTCGTACCTCCATCTATAGCTCCCAGTGGTACGAAATGCGACTAAAGGATCGCAAAACGCTACACATGTTGCTTCAGCGCATGAACAAACCGCTTACGCTGAAGGCGTACTATTTCTTCAACTACAATTTGCAGGCTTACACAACGGTACAGATTTTCAAGCTTGACGTTAAATGTGGAAAGTTATTCAAGCAAACTTATTATTCGTAATTCTTCTTTTCAGACACTTAATATGGCCTATTCCGTGTATGCGTTGCTGCAACGTAACGCGCTGAAGAAATCTTAATTGGTGTATGTTACGGTGTGTACATTGTTTTAAATCATCATAATTTCTCATTCCTTCTATATAGTGCATCATTTACTTCAACAAAGTGAGTTAGATTCCTTTTCGATATATTTCCTCTCGTACACAATTGCAACTGCTGTCCTTCTCGTTCGTTCGCGGGTCCTTGGCGTAGAGAGTTAGCCACAAAAGCGATAAGTACCGGCTAAATACGTTTGCCAATTTTCTCTAGCCACATCCACCGCGTTTCTTCAACGTGCAGCGTTAGAAACGGATTGCAATGGTACAAATTAATAATATATAATATCTATTCATACGCTTAAAGGAGAATTAGATTATTCCTGTCTTTGCGCAGCACTGTTGATAAGTTGTTATCGTTTATTTTTTGTTTCGCTCTCTCTTTCTATCGGTCCATTTATGCTTGATTATATGCACTTTTTGCACTTTGCATTTGCCATACTTTGCGGCCATATCAGCAGCCACACGCGTACACGCAATTACGCGCCTACGTTAATTGGTAGTTATTGAATATAAATTATTAAATTATAACTTAATTCGTGTTAATTGATGAAAGGGAATACATAAAACAAAATCGAAAAGCGTTGTTTTGCGATTAACCATTATTTCTTATTGCCTCGCTAGTTATCTTTAAGCATCGCATACTAGTTTCTGCACAGAAAAGGAAAGGAACGGACTAAAATAAACGAAAAAGGAAATAATTGCACATTCTATCAGTAATGCACAATATAGGGTTGGAATGAAGGTGATCGCACGTGGATGACATTTATCTAAACGTGAGACAAAATTCTGCTAGAAATGATGCACAACCAGCTTCAGCTGCTTCAATCGGCTGCGCATCGAAAAGTTACTCCATTCGATCATCACAAAAATATGGTACGTTTCAAAAATAACAAGCAATAAAACAGAAAATCCACATAGTACAATGCAAACAAACAATGCCTATAAAATAATGGTTTTGCGGTTGGGTGAGGCCTTAAGACGAACGTACTCTTCTAGGGCCATCAAATGTTGGGAAAACCCCGCAATTAAAAGCATTTAGCGCAAAAAGCATCTTATTACACTACGAACCTGTTCAACGTGAATTGCAAGGGAGGAGTAACTCTGCTCAAAATCTGATCTTACCGTGTCTATTTGTGTGATAGAGACTTTCTGTGCGCACATTATACATTCCAGCAGTCCATTGCAGTTGAACAAAAAGAAAGAAAAAACCATCAACAATCTGCCCGACCCTTTAACTGAACACTGTCTGTATACCAATTGCGTCAGAGGTGACGTGCATCATTTTTAACTTATATTAGTTTAGATTCTATACACATATTATGTTATTTTCATGAATCTGTTTACCTTCAAAATGCCTTATGCATGAATGTGAAATTTAAAAAAAAACTATTTGCATAAAGCTGTACTGTGGACCGTAGACCAAATTGCAATAGTGCGCGAGCAACTTTTGAAACGAAATACAATTCCGTCCGTACGTGTTACCGGTGGTTCGATAACCGTACCGATATAAACCTGAGAGAAGCATCTACGGTGGCTGCCTGAACTCATCCTCTAATGTCCTACGTTCTTCCCAATGCTTCCCACACTCACTCTGTCTGTCTGTCTATCGCTTTTTCTATCCTTTCTGCATACACGCAGGCACCAGCCAGTTCTGGAGATTGAGTGTGCACTCACGAAACTGTTGCCAAATGAATGCCTTCAAGGTGTTTAAAATGTTTTCCGATGAATCGCCCTCTGACCGTCTTCGTCGAACTCTCGTTTCGAGATCCACATCTTCTTGAATGTGTCGAGAGAGGCCAGAATTGATCCACCCATCCAGGTCGAATAGATACGTTCTTGCGGGGCAGCGATCTAAAAGTGAAAGGGACATTAGACAAGTCAAACGATTTCCCTCGCAAGTGAGTGCTGCCCATTACCCTTATTTTCATATCCTTCGCCACGTGTTTCCTGATCTCGGACAGTAACCGATCGCCGAATCCCTTGAACAATGTCGATCCACCCGATAGTACGATGTTCTGGTAGAGCATCTTTCTTAGATCCATGTCGGACTTCTGGATCGAGTATATTAGCACCTCGTGTATGCCTTCGCACTCCTCCCCAAGCATGTGAGGGCGGAACAGCACTTCCGGTGCCCGATAGCACGCCGGTCCAATCTCGAGCACATTTCCGTCCGGCAGCACGTACTTGGTTTTCTCCGTATCGACCGTGTCCTCTTTGAGTGGGTTCGTTGCTAAGGAGCATACCTTTTCCTTGATCGAGCGCACTATCTCGAACTCGGCCGTCGTTCGGAAACTAAAACCTTCCTTGCGGATAAGCGTCTTTAGGTACCGGGTCACGTCCCGTCCTGCAATATCTACGCGCATAATGCTGTGAGGCATGGCGAAACCTTCGAATATGGGAACCGCATGTGTAACGCCATCACCCGAGTCCAGCACTACACCGGTAACACGGCCAGTCGCGTACAGACTCAGCACGGCCTGCATCGATACGAACAGTGCAGGCACGTTGAACGTTTCGAAAAAGATTTCGGCTGCCTTTTCACGATTTTTGCGTGGATTGAGTGGAGCCTCAGTCAGCAGAACCGGATGCTCTTCGGCAAAGGTTGATAACTCATCCTTGCTGTAGATGTACGTCCAGATCTTTTCCATATCGTTCCAATCCGTCACAATACCGTGCTCCATCGGGTAGCGGATGCTAAGCAGTCCCCGATAATCCTCCGCCTTTGGTCCCACGAACATGTCCCCTTCCAGGGCACCGGCCATGACTCGCACATGCTTCGGTCGACCCATACTACGATGTTACACAAAGGGAATTAGTTACCAAAGTCACCAAAGCAGGCTTTGCTTAAGCATAAATACTTACTAGTTGGGAAAACGACACTTTGGTATGTGATCGCCAGCGAAACCAGCCTTTATCATTCCAGAACCCTGCAAAAGAAAGCCAAAAGCGAAACATTGCAAAATGTATGCTGAACGTGTGAAACAAATTCGCCGTACGCTTGCCGCCCTTGTGCCCCCGAACCCAAATTTGACCGTTTTCGATCGTAGCCAGATGGCCCAGGCGGATGAGTTTTACGTGCGATGTCAACAGCAGCGAGACTTTTATCGGGATCGTACCGACTTGCTGCAGCAGCTACCCGAATTCCGGCGTCCATTGAAACGAAGCTTTTCGCAACTAACGAATCCTACCGAGCACTATCTCCGATTGCATCGCTGTTCGACGGGCTACAGTGCCGGGAGACGCTATTAACATTTGCACATTTCTCAGTCAAGATCATTTTGCAGTAATGCAGCATGTTATCCGTTTTCTAGGCCAATAAAAACTAAACTTATTGCTCAGCAAACTCTGGCTTTTGAAGAGATTTCTAAAAAAGTTGTCATGAGGATTGCATTCCAGTGATGTCATTGTTTCCCCCCGATGCGTTCATCCAATACGTCGTCGTCTGGTTGGGCGAGCAAGGTGGATCGCCCGTGATCCCCTCGTTGCCATTTTCTCTAACGTCACCTGCCGTACCATCCGGGCGTTTACATGCGTGGTCCCCCTCGCAGGCGGGGGAAGTTTACCGATTTCACCTCCCTTTGTCCACCATTACTCCGTTTTGCTACTTACGTTGTCGATGACGACCGGTTGATTCACTATCACATCATAAGGCTCCATTGCGTAGAACGTGTGTCTTTGGGGACTTCCGGGACACCAAACAACCGGAAGCAAAAGTGAACAAAATCTAAACCGAGTAGAACAATTGGCGAAACGGCAAAAAAAGGTTTTTTTCCTTGCCAAATCGCGTTTCTGAAGGAGGGGTGGCGAGAAAGACCGTTTTCCGACGTTCTCTGATGACAGCACAGCTCACTCACGCACACACCTACGAACACATACGTGGACACACCAACTCACTCACACACGCGCATTCTTCTCTGTTTTGACAGCGACTCTTCGCCCGATAAACTGCAATTTACAGTGTACCCTCCCCAAGGTGTGTAGAGATCCCATATGGTAAAAAAAAGTGCCAATTGTCAAACGGATGCTCTTTGTTTTGATTCCACAGATGCAATCCTCCGCAGTGCATTTTGCGTACAAATTGCAACCCCAGTCGTTTGGCGACAAGTGAAATAATCGATCGTGTGTGTGTGTTCTTTTCTACTAGCATAGAAAGATCACGCAAACGTAAATTGGTAGTTTTGCAATAATTGTAGCGTTGGGGTGATAAAACAGTTGCACCTGAAACGCTCCGCGCCAATCGTCGTTTGACCTTCCATTTCGTTTGCCTTTTTTCACGTTCGCGTTTCGGTGTAATTAGATTATGACCGTGGCTGCGTCATAAATGTCTGCATTGGTTTCTTTATGTTTGCTGAAGATTGAATTAGTAGCCGACAGAAGTCGCAGCCAGTCGACGGTCATGTTGGGCTCTTCGGAATCCGGATCCGCCTGCGATGACGCAGCAACGGGCGGCAGCATAGTTGGCGATGGTAAGATGCATTTTAATTATAGCCCAATAAAATATACACAACTAGTAGCTTGGTGGTAGTGATAGAGCGCATCAGCGAAGCGATCCCAAAGAGCTTCAACCCGTTAACTGTTCGCTCGGATCAATTCACATTCATCCGCAGAAGCAGCTGGTGCGGTGTCGAACGAGCATCCCAACAATCCACGGTTGCAACGGGAGATGCGGGGCCAACGGAAGCCGAAGAAAATCATCATCGAAAGCTATCGCAATCGACTGCTGGATGGTGGACCGGTCCCAGCCGACGAGTATCGTGGCATCCTGCCAAAGAGCTCGCGCGAGCAAACACCTATGGATGAGGTGCCCCCGCCTTCGGCCACAGAGATACTGGGAGAGATAAACTTCTTTTCCGGCAATCCGTTCGTCGAAGTCACCAAAGGCATCCTGCACCTTTTCAAGCGAAAGTGAGTACTACCACTGTTACGTAAAATTAAAATAACTTTGCATGTGTGCATACGGTGCCAAACGCTAACTGCGACATCCTTCCGCTGTAATTTCACAGTGAGCGAGCGGACATTTCGGAAGGTGATGTTTCGAGAACACTTTGTTTGATTGCCGTACCGTCGTCTCTTAACTGCCATGATATACTCAACTTTATCGCACCGTGCCAGAAAGAGATCCAGCATGTGCGAATTCTGCGTGACGGTTCGCCGAACCAATTCATGGTGCTGCTCGAGTTCCGTTGTGTCGAGGGAGCGATCGAGTTTTACAAAACCTTCAACGGTGCGCCCTACAACAGCCTCGAACCGGACACGCTGTGTCACGCCGTTTGGGTATCGAGCGTTGAGTGGGGTCTGGACGATTGTTGCGTAACCCCGCAAGGACACACCGAGCTACCATCCTGTCCTGTGTGTCTCGAGCGTATGGACGAAAGTGTCGACGGTGTGCTAACGATCCTGTGCAACCACGTGTTCCATGCCGGGTGTTTGAACAAGTGGGGCGATTCGACGTGCCCGGTGTGCCGGTGTGTGCAAACGCCAGAACTTTCCGAACAGTCCGTTTGCATGGAGTGCGAAGGGACGGAAGCACTTTGGATCTGTCTCATCTGTGGACACATAGGGTGCGGTCGGTACCAGGGAGGTCACGCAGCGTCACACTATCGAACGACAAACCACACGTACGCCCTACAGCTGGGTACGAACCGTGTGTGGGATTATGCGGGAGACAACTTTGTGCATCGATTGTTGCAAAGCAAATCGGACGGGAAACTCGTCGCCACCCAGTCGCCCGGTGGTGAAGATGGAGAAGAGAAGATTGATTCGATGCAGCTGGAATTCACCTACCTGCTTACCTCGCAGCTTGATGCACAGCGCGATTATTACGAGGAACGTTTGTCCCGGCTGGAGTCCATCGTCGGTGGCGAAAGGCAAAAACTGCAGGAAGACAACGAGCTGGCGAAGAAAAAGACCGCCGAGCTGGAGGTAAAATTGCACGCACTGACGAAAGAGAAAAACAGTTTAGAAAGGAAAATCACGCAGTTAACATCAAAGTAAGCGATTGCGTTGTACGAGGAGAATCGAGGCCCACTTGATAATGGTTTATTTATTTTGCAGATTGAGCACCGTTCTAGGTGAACTGGCGGAAGAGAAACAGTTTGGCAAAACGCTGCAAGCGAATCAGATTACTTGGCAAACCAAGTTCGCCACCCTGGAGAAACAGTGTTCGGAAAAGGAACAGGAAATTGCCGAACTGAAGGAGCAAGTGCGTGATCTTATGTTCTACATGGAAGCGCAAAATACGATTGCCGGTTCGGAGCTGAAAAGTGAACTAGTTGACGGAACAGTAGTACTTCCGGCCGAAGCTGTAGCGGCCGCCTCGTCTATATCCTCCCACAGTGGGCTCACTATGGGTGGTACTAACGGTGCTAAAGCCAAGCGACGCCAAAAGAGAAAGTAAGAACTCACGCAGAGGACACCCAACGGCGTCTGTTCAATACATCATCAAGCTGCGCACAGTGTTTCGAATTATACGCTCGATACGTCTTGAGTTAAACGATGGAATTTTGGGAATTGTGATAAATTTTCTTCGTGGTTTTTATTTCCTCCGCCAACTAATTATAGAAATACTACAGTAACGCAAAGACTTGTGGTGGAGAAAATGCAGAATAATATAGCTTTCAATGTTTAAAGCATGCATCGTCGGTTCGTGTTTGTGTTTTTTCATTTGTATTTACACATGACATGCACCTTTCGTGCATTATCCATCGTTCGCTACCTTCACGAGCGTGTCGGCGTACTGGAATTCGGGACTGTTTTCATACTCGCACATATCCAGCGCTACTTCGCAGCTTTCCTTTACCACGCGCTTTTCGTCCTGCAGATATTCGTTCAGCACCCGCGTACACTCATCCGTTGCGATGGCACCGAGCGCTTCCGCACACTCATGCCTCACCATTTCGTTTTCGGTCGGATCTCGCAAATTTTCTATCAAAAACGGTACACTACACTCTTCTTGCAGCTGACCCAGCACGAATGCAACTTCGTGCCTAAACAGTGCACTTTTGCCTTTTAGACCCGTGGCTAGAGCAAGAGTGGCTTCCTCGGAGCGCAGATTGCGAAGCGCAAACATAGCCCGATATCGATTGAAAAGTGTGTCCGATTCATCCATCAGAATTCGCTTCAGCTCGTCCACACTCTTAGAAACGGCCGGTGGTGTCGGATCGACGGAGGCATAGGGGTTGTCGTCTTTCAGTGCTTTCTCCTGCTGTTGCTTCAGCCACCGCACACGTTCCAGTGCAATTTCACATGTTTCCGCTACCTCGACCACAGGATCCTTACTGAAGCTGACCAACGTTTCCTCGACAGCAACGTCCCCAATGGCACCGAGTGCTTCGGCTGCCTCGTGCCTTACCATCGGTTCTTGCTGCACGTCCGCAAGCACTTTAGTGAGCATGGGAATCGCTCTAACATCCTGCATCTGTCCTAGGCAATACGCCAGCTCGTGCTTAAGCAGCGCCGACTCATCATCGAAACACCGGCCGATGGACTCGAGTGCACGTTCTCCACCAATGTTTCGCAACGTGAACAATGCTCGAAACCGTTCTTTTAGCGGTCGTTCACGGTTGTTTAAAACATCACCGATCGCAATCAATTTACTTTCCTCTACTTGCACCATTATTTTACGTTTCTTGAAGCACGATGTGGAACTATTTCACCACAAAACTAGCAAAATGCGTGTTCTTGGAATGTTTGGAGGTTTTTTGCAAAATTGTCATACCGGGATAACTGACAGTTCTTTGTTTACAATCAAATCAGCTTCTGCGATGCTAGAAAGATCGCATGGAAGACATCATGATTGTGGTTTTGGTTAAAAGCAGCGTGATTTTGAAACATTGTTGTAATGTTTTATAAAAAATCAGTTTCTCTAAACATAAGATCAATTTACGAGTCATAATGCATTAGTTTGATCGTGAAAAATCGTTTTGCTTGATCTTCCTTGTATTTTCGCTTCTTCGCCCCATGTCATGTTTTCTTGTGACGCATGATGACTAATATAATTCACCGTTGAAACGGTATCTAGTAAGCCGGCTTTGTTAGTACCACACTTTACTGAATTGCCTGCAGTTCCGCTTGCAAACGATTTCCGTGTGGTTTGTTCCTGTTTCGACCGTATCGTACCTCCAGCTAGTAGATCTGAAATGTCTGATCCTCGCCTTCGTCAGCTAACCATCAAAACAGGTGTTGTGAAGCGTCTGTCGAAGGAAAAGGTTGTGTATGAGAAGGAAGTCGTTACACAGCAGAACCGCATCGATAAACTGAAAGCGTCCGGTTCCGATGACCATGTGCTGCGCAAACAGGATGAAGTGCTGCAGGAATCGATGATGATGATCCCGGACTGCCAGCGACGGTAAGCTGTGTATGCTCCCGAAAAAAAAAACAATTAAACTTATTTCCCCCTGTCATGTTTACTCCCCGTGAACAGTTTGGCCAAAGCGTACGAGGAACTTTCGGAAATGATCAAAAACGAAGAGGAACTTAAGGAAACGGACCAATACCAAGCAGCCGTTGCGGTGCTGAATGAAGCGACAGTCAATCTTCCACAAAAAATTACGGCATAAGAAAGAAGCGCACTTACATTAGCACACGTAGCTTTAAGGTCCCATACACGTATCTAATTCACGCAGAATCTTACCATTGCCCGTTTTAATTTAACTAATCAAATTCAGAATGTTTGCACATCAGCCGTTCCAGTTGGACACAACGAAACCTCCACCACCAATTGATAATTCCTTTCCCCATCCTACACTGTTGGAGCAGCTTCGCGTGACCGATGTGCAAAGGGTACAACAATTTTTAACCACCATCATTAGCAGAAATGTACCAACCGATAGAAAAGCCCGTTCTTCAACCATTCCCATCAATATTTCAACCTATCGGACGGAACTTTGTGAGGCGCTTCATGTTTTGGAAAACCTCAAACATTCGGCCCTTGTTCTGGATGATCTGTTGCTACGGGAAGACGAATCCGATCCGAGATGGAAAGAAGAGCTGAACCGTGCGGAACAATTGCAGAACGCTCTGTTGGGCGTTCTAGAACCGCTAGAAAATGTTGAGTGCAAGCAACGCTTGATGGACAAGCTTGCCAAACGTAATAAGAAACGAGCCTGGCAAAAACGTCGAAATAAACGCTTGCAAATAGATCGCAAAGCTGAAGAAGCAACTCGCACGCAACGTTTAGAAGAGAAAGCTGCCTGGGAAGCGGAATGGAAGGAACGACTAGCGCAGCAACGAGCTGCCCGCGAAGAACTACTCATGAAAACCATCGTTCTAACCGATGTACGGCGCAGAAAGGCTAGAGCAAAACGGGTGTTAACACGTTTCGAAAAAGCAGTTCAACTGCAACAGCAAAGAAAACATGCCCCAACTACCAGCACATACAGTCCGGAAGAACGATTCGTCACCAAAATGGACGCACTAATAACCGAATGGAAGGGCAAACTGGGCGAATGTGTGAAGGAAGAGAAACGGTTAAAGGCAGAACTAAATCGCCAATCCACCGGCAATGTAAGTCGCCGGCGAGAGAATCGTTGGCGCAAGGTGTTGTTTGGAAGTGCTGCATTAAGTGCAGTGACTGGCCAACATCGGTCCAAAGATGACTGGTGGCAGGAGCTTATAACAGCGCGTCGTGCTTGGGATCAGTTTTCCATTCCATCTAACGGGGACCAGCTCGAAGGCAATAGTGTTGCACCAACTACATGGATTATGCCACCGGAACAACCGCTACCGGAATGGGTTGTATATCGCGAGAAGAAAACAACTAAACGATGATTCACCCTTCCGTTTTGAGTGTGCGATTAATGATGTTAATATTATGATATGATTACTAACAACAAATAATAATGTACGGCAAAATACATGTGAAAGCAAATGCACAAAAAAGTTTTAAAAACCCGTATTTCAATCTGTGCTATGGTTCACTTTCTATTCCATCCCCAAAACACATTTGTGACAATATGTGTAATGAATCTTTATTACTTTATGCTATAGTCCTTACAGCTTATGTTGATAACGTTCAAATTAATAATTAATATATGTACACAGGTTCTTCCCCCGCACACGGGCCGCTCGCTCACCAGGTGTATAGGGTACGGTACATTATTTATATTACGCATGTACGCTATTTACAATACGCGTGTGGCGGTGCTCCTATTGTTCGTTCCTCTATTTTGTGTGATGATGTATTCAGTTCATTTGCCCCTTTGCCCCCTATCCGCCCCGGGCAAATGGTAAGTGTGTGTGTGTATTTTTTAAATTCAATTTATGCACCCCCAAACGAAAAGAGAAAAGTACACGTCCTAAGAGAAGATGCTGCTGGCCTATTTTCTTTTACAACTAACTTTACAACATTCAATGTATGTTGGTAACACAATAAAAATGGGAACGAATGAAATTCCACACAATGGTCAATAATAGCAGTTTGCAATTAACGTTACAGATATACTTTCAAATCCTTTCTGGGAGGAGGATCGTGCTCTAGACTAGCGGCACCAGACATGATCGCGCGTGTAGTGACGTTTACTAACAAATCCTTGGTGGAAAAGGAAATTGTGAACGGAAAATTATCTAGCTTATCGAATTAACTTCTGAATGGCAACATCGAGCGTGTGTTCCTTTCCTTAAGCCACTAGCAGGTTTCTAAACACTATCAGTTACCACAAAGCCACCAAAAAACCCGCCCTGTTTGTTTTTTCTGTCTTTTGAGTACAAAAAACCACACGATCTTTCTACCTCCTGCTATGGGATTACTATTTGTGTGAGATTGAGAATTGCGGGATGATATTCATCAATAAGTTACGTATTTCTAAACACTCTCCGAAAAAAAAACTTTCATCCGTTTTTTTTCCTGCCATACACCTTGCTATTTTCTCTATGTCTTGGGTTCCGGAAAGCGATTTTCTAAACGATCATTCGAGTGTTTTATATGCGATCGTTTGTTTGTTTCTCTTGGAGCCATTATACCCAATATCCCGGGCATAGGTACTAAAGTAAGTGATAGTTTTAATGATGGTGAGTCTTTTTAAAACAATCAATAGAATACAAATGGCGAACACTCCGGATCAGTTCAGGTGCACTGTGTGTCCTATCAGAATGAGCATTTCACAATGTTTGAGTCGGTTGAAGGCTGACGGCATTGGAATTGCAAAAAAGTTCAAATGATCGAGTCTAAAACAACTCGTGAAAGGAAAACGAACAAAATTAATATTACGTTACATGACATATTGCACAAAATAGGAACGATTTTGATCATCTGTGCGCGCAGCTATTTTTCTACACGTGGCCTTATGTCCGCCAGATTCCCGTTCGATTGTGAGTGTTTATCTTTGTTCGCTAGTTTGCGCGCGTTAGCAAAAATTGGGTTTGGCTTGCAGTAATTATTGTACAACCAACGCCTTTTGTACTTTGTGCATTCTTTGTTAAAGCCAAAAACAAAACAAAAACCAACAAAAAAAAAATACGGCAAGCAAAAAGGAATGCTAGTTTGCGCACTTTTTTTTTAAATGTACAATTCATACACCGATACAGCACAAAAAATGGCCTTTATAAAGTCCCTGGGTTCCGTTCTTAATAAGCCTTGCGTATTGTGCATTCGATTTTTTGTTCCGCATTGCACATTTGTTTGTTGTTTTCCTCTATCCTATATTGGGCATTGTGAAGCAGCCAGACGAAACGTTTATCCTGCAGATGACGAGAAACCCGGTGTATGCGATTCCGATCCATGCTTGAATCTTGAACACAAAGCTGAGAAAAATCCTTTCTTTTCTGCATGTTAAGCAATGTTCTGTCGACGTTGAGTGGTATTTTTGCTTTCAACTGGCGTAACGATCAGTCGTTTTAAAACAATTTAACTAGAGCGATACAACAAACAAACCGGTTCCTATATGCAAAAACACATTGATCTACCTACAACTTCCGGTACTAATGCCGTGCGGAAACGTTTCAAGCGGACACGGCATTTTACTGCCTTCCCGAACGCTCAATTGAAAAAGGAAAAGCTCGTACAGTATACATCATTGTAGCTCTTACCGGTTCCCGTTGCTCCATGATCACCGGAGCTGCAGGCCCATTCTTGTGGCGCCCCATCTCCACTAGCGCTGTCTATTGTCAGGTGGTGGCAAAAAAGTTCTGCAACCGCCGTACCGTCATCAGGTCGAGCGCGCACAGGTCGAAATCGAAGGTCGCGCTCGTGATCTCGTAACATCCGGTGGCCGCTATCATCTCCACTACTCGCTGCAGTTCCGTGTTGTCCTGGAGCGTCATTATTTTCTGCTGGAGATCCTTCAGTTCCAGCATATAGTCACCGGTTAGTGAAACGGTTGCATTATTACCGCCGGAACCACCGACACCGGTTCCGCTTGCACCGAGATTGCTGCTGCCTGTTGCACCGTGGCACGAGCTGGCACCATTATCATCGGACCCAGAAACACCTCCGCCACCGATCGATTGCTTGAAATTGTTGTTATTGTTGTTATTGTTCATCGTATGGTCCAGCGTGTCATGGGATCCGGTCGTGCCTTTGCCAGCTGCAGCACCCGATCCGAGATGGGGATGTTCCTCCTTCTTTGGTATCTTTGTCGGTGGCTCCATCAAGCTGTTGGAAGATGCCGGTGGAGACGGTGGCGAGGGACTGCGCCGCTCCCTTCCAAAGCCTGTCGCCGCGGTAAGCTCAGCTGCCGTGTCTTTTGTTTTGTCTACATCTGCGTCTTTATTTTTTCGCTTCCGTCGCTTAATCGGTTCACCCACACTGCCACTGTCCTTCGCCTCGACTGGTGGTGTGACGGTGGCGGAACCACTTTGCGCTCTAGAGCTTTTATCCTTCTTTCCTTTGTGGTGATGATATTTCTCACCGGATTCGGCCATCCGGCTACTTGACCCGGTAGTACCGGACGATGTTGCCGACGGTGGTCTTTGCTGATGGGACGAAGACGAACCAACACCGGCCGGTAACAGATCCGCGATACTGCTGTTGGAAGCTTCGGAATCTTTTTCGGTCGGTAATGTTGAGGGTGCGCGACTATTATCTCCACCACCGGTTCCACCGGTCACTGCATCCGAGTCGTTGGAATTCTCTTCACCACTACCATGTCCACCGGTTGCGGTTGTTTCCACGGGTGTGCTCGATTTCGCTACCGGCGGTACATTAAGCCTTGCACCAGCTACTCCCGAGAACAGATGTCCCGTTGTAGAGGACTTGTCTCGATCGTGTCCGGTTGGTTTCGATGACGACTCGCTTCCGGTGCCATGTGATTTATTCTTTCCCGACACGATGCCATCTACTCCGCCACCGAGTGTTTCACGCGTCGGTGTCAAATAGTTACCCTTGCCGGGGCCACTATCTACACCACCGGAAGGTTTGTCCTTCTCTTTCCGATCCTTCTTATCCTTTCCCACGGTTGATCTATCCTTTTCTTTGTCCTTCGTTTTATCCTTCTTCTTGTGTTTGTGCTTTCGTGCTTCGTCCTTATCCCGATCCTTGTCCAGCTTCTCGGATGCCTTCACGGATGGCACAGTTGTTACGGTGCCCGTACTTCCAGCTGCATCTGGTTTAGAACTAGATTCGCTGGAGTTTTGATGGATTTTTTTATCCTTCGAGTACCCGGCACCAGAGTTGGAAGCGTTCGAAGATTCCCGATTGGAAGCGGACGTGATGGACGTCTTCCCGGTCGTTCCATCTTTGCCCAAATCGTGCGCTAAGGGAGTATTACTAGAGCTAGTTTTAGAGGAAGATGATGATGATTTGCCACTCCCAATCGGGGGTGGTGGTGGTGGTGCGTCACCTCCTTTCGATAAACCCGAGCCCGAAACAAACGCCGCGTTTCCTGGCATCTTTTGCGCCGGTTCACCGCTTCGATCCGCCTTCCGCTGGTTGGAGGAATCGGTCCGTTCCTTATCCTTCTCGTAGCTTTTCTTTTCCTTTTTGCTGCTCTTTTTCTCCTTCTCACTGGCGCTTCGTTTGCTGTCGGAGCTTTTGCCTCCGGATGGTGCACCGCTCGTTCCGGTTCCGGACGAAACTCCACTACCGCTATTAGGAACTGTAGAATTGCTACTGTTGTTGCTTATGCTAGTATTGCTATTTGTGCTGCTAGTGCTGGACCTCTTTGGACTGGCTGTTACGGGTCGCTTCATGGATGCCGAGGTGGGTACACCCGTTCCCGGTAGGGATGACGACTGGGAGTTGCTGGTACCTCCGCTACCACCACTACCAGAGCTGCTGTTTACCGCATTCTTATCCCTGCCACCTTTATCGCGCTCCTTCGAATGACTCTTATCCTTCTTATCCTTACTGTGCTTTTCATCCGCCAGTCCACTCCCACCCGACACGGATATCGAGGAGTTGGACGATTTTTTGCCTTCCTTGTTTGGGCTCGAGTGTTTGTGCTTCGATGAGGATGATTTTTCCTTATCCTTAGATGTGGAATTTGAGGAAGTGGACATGGATGAGGATGTGGAAGAGTTGGGAAGCGGTGTCCTTGAGGAGTCAGACGAAGGTTTCTGACCGGACTGTGCTTTGCCACTACTACTACTGCTAGCGCCCACCGGTGACGTTTTGCTGGTAGACGATTGTTTCGGATCGGGTGATACCTTGCTGCTGCTGCTACCACCACCCCCACCGACTCCGCTCGATTTATGCGGGAACGGCGATCCGAATAATTCCGCGAATTGTCCCTTCGTATCATCGACCGAGGAGGATGTTTTCGATTTGGATTTTTTGTCCTGCGATGAGCTACTGCTTGACGATCGTTCGGTACCGGCGCTACTACCACCACCACCACTATGGCCACTGGCGCGGTTGCTTTTGTAATCATTGCTGACGCTGCTACCGGAACTCCCGGTACTGCCTGATATGATTAACCCGCCACCCTTCAGCAACTTCCGTCGAAACTCATCCGAGGGATGATGGAACACGTACTCTTCGCGCTGATTTTTGGCCGGCGTCAGATCGAGATCATAGTTGTACACTGTCTTTTTCGGGTCGTCTCGGTTTTTGAAGTAAATTTCCACTGGCAGTATAAAACCGGCATAGCCGGCTTCCTTCACCAGATAGGGAGGTTCTTTGAATACTAAAACAAAACAACAACATTATACCACATATCTTTTTTTATGGTTTTTGTTTTGACCATTCTTACCTCGTTTCGGTTTCGGGAAGGATTCGTGCAGATTGAAGACAACCTTGTCAACGAAGTGGCTAATATCGTTACCATCCAACCCTCGGACAAATAATTCCCAATCGTGCGTGTAACCTTCCGCCGTTGGCCTACTCTTGACGGAGGCCACATGGCCAATTTCGATACAGATCTTCACCGACATGGCAGAATGGTAGGCACTGTAACCTCCAGCTTCCACGGGTCCACGGTGTAAAAGGGTAAATCTAAAAATCAAAACCGACGGTTCCTGTAAAGAAAGGGACACACATTTTTGCGAATTAAAAAAAAGCAATTTATTTACCGTACAATTAATAACCCGCATATATGCTGTACATCTTTCGGAAACTGTTGGTACGAAGCAAAGCGCATCCGGAAAGCCTATATGCGTTTAACGTATGTACCGCATACGGTTATTGCCGGGAAGAACATGTACCCTTGTGCCTACATGTGCATGCAGCGCCTTCTTGGATGGAGGAAGAAATACGGCACACTTAGTTTTCTAGTGGAAAAAATCGATATTCTCTTCTCACTGCAGCTGCATGATGGGAGCAAGGCAGCCGAATGGTGGCTCTACGAATCCTGCGCTTTTCGGTGCGTTTGAGTGGTGGGGCACCGGTTCGACTAGTAAAAATGTGTGCAATGTTGCACCGACCTACTGCTGCTGAAGGTAGTACACGATCGTATAGTAAATTAGGGAAAGCATTTTTATGAAATCCAAATAAAACACAAAACCTTGTGTCTGCATTTACCTAACCATATTCGTTGGAATGATTTGTTTCCAGGGGTTAGCCCTATTATTTACATAACATACCAGCAGGTTCTACTACGGTACAGTTCTAATGTACTAATTGCCTAATTTTTGCTAATTTGAAACATTTATTTTTCCATTATTCAGCTAACAGAACCCTGTGTTGCTGTTATTGAGGGAAAATATCATTTGTTCGATTTTTCTTAAAACACAAATTCTTACCGATTCTGTAAGTAAGTTTCTGTATCTTGCTAGCGAGATAATGATTAAATTGCCATATGTTTAACCGCAAAACAAACCTCATGCATGTCAGTGTACGGTAAGGCTTCAAATGCTTCCGCTACAATCTTAAACCGGGGGGCATCTTCCCGGTGTAGGAACCCATCAACAGTATTTAGCTGAAAATCATCAGTATCCTAATGAATATGCACATTATCAGCACCGTACGATGGAGAACCAACCATGTTAAGACGATTGGTTGGCGACATGATTGATTGTGCTACTTTGACCAGGCTTTCAGACAGTATGAAGAAGTTATTTTACTAAAATATAACAACACTTTTAAGCTCACCTAAACACCGTTTGGATGGGGTTTCCTTTTGGTAGCAATAATACCACCTCTGCTATTCCTTCTGTAGGCAAACTGTGCCTTCTCCTCGTTTGTTTTGCTCACTATTGCTCCTGAACTGCACTGCTCTGTTGCTTGCACACATACACGCGCACACACACACTCACACGCACCGCGATTGTAGTTCGTATATTTTTCACACTGCCCTCCTTATGCTTGCAGTTTTCCCCACACAATTTCACTTAGGACAATCTGGAAACCGTAAACGGAACAGTGCACCACACTATGCCACCGGTGGATACTTCCTCGCTGTTCGACGACGGTACAATATCCTGCGCAAACGGGCGAGTGGGGGGAAAAAACACTTCAACACCAACTCGGACGCGCTACGGTGTTCCCGTGAAAAGCTACGTTTTCACTTGGCATCGATCACCACACCTGAGTACGAAGGGAGGTTTAGGGCAGGCTTGCACAAAACTTCCTCCGGCGAACGAGTGAAACTTCTTGCACGTTGTTCACTGGATGTAGATGAACGGGACAATCTGGTTTACATTTCCATAGACCACATATTTTTTGTGCGGAATCAGTTAGCGCGAGTATGTTGCCTTCCTATTTCTTGGCACACCGTCTCGAAGAGTTCGATGTTAAAAAAACTGTCTCCTCCTGTGGACGTGATGCGTGTGGAAAGTGGGGGCGCAAACGCAGTGTGACAGTGACATTTTTGCGCCCGATTGAGATTCAGATATAGGTTGGGCAGCATCGTACGGCGTCGGAAGTTCGGTATCGTTTGGCCGGTAAGTAGGGGCAAATTAATGAAATTCTTTTGCATAATGACTGAAGAATATATCTGCCTGATCTATACGCGTTTGTATGGACGCGAAAAGAAACATCCGTGTAAACTCAAAGTGAAGTAGAGGAGTGTAATTTCTAAACCGTGTGATTGTGTTTATTATGACATTTCAAAGTGTCAAAGGGGAGCGTAAAGAAAAAAAATAAACGATTACAAAATATTACCGCTAGCACGGGCGGCAAAAAAGAATTGCCGAAAGGGAAAGATTGTTTTTAGCGAGCAGTAAACAAAACAGAGTTTATAATTCGTGAACGCACCATGAACTACTTGCAGCAAAAGTTTCTATACTATAGTAGACGAAAATCTTTCCGATATGGTGTTCCATTTTTGCTCCTGATGGTTGGGGGTTCGTTCGGTTTGCAACAATTTGCACAGCTTAGGTAAGCGAAGAAGAATAAACGTATCGCCTACATTATTCAATATTCTCCATTCATTGCGTAGGTATACCTTCTCCAACAAAGGCTCCCTAACCAGGCAGGAAGCGGAAAAGTATGGCATTAACATGAAGAAGAAGGAGGAAGTCACGCTCGAAGGCGAGTACGATAAGATCAAGGAGCTAGATATCGAGCACTGGGACAACATTCGGGGGCCACGACCATGGGAAGAAACAACCCCGGCCAGCGGGAAGCACTGACTTATGTAGTGAGAACACAAGAGTCATCGAACTCATCCTAGAATTGCGTTAGAAAGTTATGTTGTTTCCGTAAAAAATACGTTTTATTACCCGCAAATTTATTCGGCGCTTTCTCTGTTTTAGTCCAATAAAATATTTGGCATTATTATTGTGTTACGGTTGCATTTCGTTCCTACAGAATGGCTAGCGATGTTGCGTGTTGAAGCTTACACATATCCCATAGGTTTTGCACGTTTCGCTCAAGCCGAACAAACTAGAACAAACTTCAGCAGAAAAAAGCAACTATATTCGGCGGGTGGCATAATGGCAAGCTAATACATAAGTACGAATAACGCCAGCGTTACGTCGTGTACACAGGGCGCATCTTTCGATCCGTCCAAGCGTGAGCCAAAGTGAGCCCCACCACCCGGCATCTGCGTCGACAAACGAGGCAGGTTTGTTTTGTTCTACTGGCTAAACGCTATCTTAATTTGCTTCAAGCAGCAAACATCGAATGTAGAAGCTGGGAGCAATTGCTCCCCGTGGAATGTTATCCGCGTAATGGCGCACAAGGTTCAACAGTTCGAGCGGTGAGCTAAAGTGCGATAGCGCAACACCTAGCAGATAGTTCCACTGCCGGAATAGAGATTCGATTTCTTCCCCTGTAGTAATAAATCGGTCAGTGTGCAGCATTGTCGTCACTGTATTGTCGCTATTATGGATATTCTTCTCGCTGGGCCGAGCGCACGGTTTATCACAGCTCAGGCAAACCATCTCGTGCCGTTGGTGGTAGGCTATAACCAACTCGAACAGCTTCCTCCAGTGTTCTATCTGGAACGGAACCTCGCCGGCTGCTCTTTCGAATAGCTCCCGATCGGCCAGATTCCACACGCATGCCACCACCTTATCTTCCCGTCGATCTTGAATGTAGTAGCGCGTGATCGTGCGCCACAAGTAAGGAACCTGTTTCACCATCGCGAAACACTCGTCGTACTCTTTGCGCGACCAATAGTACTGCATCAAGCTGGTTCCAATCTCCTGGTAATGGCAGGTTTCCGTCGCCTCTAGGTAGTATCCACAGTCCGTACAATGAATCAATCGGTTCAGACATGCCCGATCGCTAGGTTCCGTCGTGTTGCACAGGATAAACCCGTTCTTAATGAACAGCCGTGATTCGGTATCAATTTCCCATATCAACTCTGGCTTTAGATAGTTGAAGTATATCCGTGTACACTTGACACGTGCGTTCGTTTCTTCGTTTTCCTCCATCAGTGTTTCCAACTTGAGCAACAGACGGACAATCGACTCCGTGTCATAATCATCGAAGATCTTCGCGTATCGGTCAGCAAAGTTGAGATTGCTAATGATCGACGATCGGAAGATTAGGTACAAATTCCGCACCGTGGCATCATCTTCCGACGTTTCATACCCATCGAGTAGTGAGGTGGAAAATTTCTTTTTCCCCTGCGACTTGATCCCACCACCGTTTGGCATTGTGCCGAGAGTCTGTCCGGTGCGGGTACGCACCAGTTCTTCGATCATCTCATCTCCTTCGATCATCTCATCTTCTTCTGCTTCTGCTTCAATGCCAAACTCTGCAAGCAATGCATGTCCGTTTCCATTGGTGAACACGTTCGAACGGCTCGGTTCGTAGATTTTCGTTAGGTTTAGCGTTTTCGGTCGCTCTGGGGTACCGTTTTGTGTGCTGTGATGCTGCTGCTGATCGTACCCCATAAACATTTGCTTAATGTTACGCCCGTACTTGCCCCGAACAACTGACACGAGCGCTTCCTTAATGGTTGCTTCCGTGGATAGTAACAAAGGGCTTTCCTTCCCGTTCAGATGCTTCCCATTATTGTTCAGCACGCTGTCGAGAATATATACACCCTGCTTTTGCTTTCGCGATTCGAGTGTTGGTTGCAAAGGTGACGTGTTATACGAGGTGCGATCTTCAGATCCAGACGCTGGCTGGGGGTCCTCTTCACCCTCGATTTCGACACGCACCTGAAACACTCTGTTCTCGCCAGTGAGCAGATAGATCCACTCCTCTACTACCGCCACGTGTGTGATGTCGGTGAACTCGTCGGTGCGCAACACGATCCTCGACTGGAGTGGATCAATGATTAACAGCTGACAGCGATCGTGCACCAACAGTAGCTGACGACGTATGGAATAAAGCACCTGAAAGGGCACAACCATCATCGTACCATCGGCGTTTTCCGTGGATCCAACCAAATCCAGCTGGGACTCTTGCAAGCATTGGAACTCCCTTCGACGGCGAGTTGCAGCTGCTTGCTTGAACTGATGTGTGCGAATCACGTTCCCCTCGAGATCCGCTTCCCACAGGCGACTGCCGGGTCGCGAGCAAAATATTCGAACATCCTCTTCATCCACGATCATGAGCGGAGGGGAAGGGGTAGTAGAGCCGACATTAGTATTCGGTTGTGCAATCACAAAAGATGCTCCGTACTGTCCATCTCTTGGTCGGTTACCGATCTGTATATAAACACCGCAAAAGACACACATTGTAATAAGGTGCTAACGCAAACGAACAGCTTGTCTCTGTTACCTGCTTGAATTCTTCCCTCGCTGTGTTGCACAGCACACACTTCGAAAGTGTAGATACCAACAACAGATCCTTGTATCGATCGATTTGTACTATACGATTTTCGAGCAACAACACCGGATGCAAGCTTATATTGAGGATGTTTCGACCCTGGAATAAAATCAACAAACAAAATTTATACATTTTATGCAAACAATTGTTCCATACCATACCATTGTATTGCTACATACCATGAACAAGGAAAATTGTATCAACGAAACAACACCCCGCGAGTCTCCACAGTACAGCTCCTTGTCATCTTCCGTCCAGCAAAAGCTGGTTACGAACGCGGGTTCAGCCATATCGAGCGGCTGCCCATCACCGTCGGTGGTTGGTGCTAGTTCCGTGCTTAGGATCTCCTTCACGTGCGGTGGTTCCAGCTCCAGCAGCACACCAATTGAGCCAGTTTGATTACCAACGGCGATCTGCTTCTCATTGTGCGAAATAGACACCTTCCCGATGGTCCCCAGTTGACTAGGAAAGATTGCTAGAAAGCTAGACGTTAAGCGATCGTACAGATAAAGACTTCCGGAATTGGCCCCAAACACGAAGAACTTCGGCGAACAATCGAAGCAGGTGAACTGTAAACAATCAAATGGGTAAATAAGCAACGCTGTTTAGGCAGAGGATAGAGCAGGCTCCAACTGTGTAGGTACAGTACCTTAATGCGACTATTGTTTCTAAATGGTTGATTTACGAATGCCGATAGCTCGGCCCTGTCTCGTAGTGCGTATTGCCTTTGCGCTGCTTCCATCGTGATGGAGATACGGAACGGAGTTAACCGCGCGTTTGATGTTTCCTTGAACCGTTCGTTTGGTATTATTTTGATAAGAACAGCAAACGACAATGACCACTGCCGTTCAACCGTACCGAACCGTGCAGGCACATGCGATACTCATCGTTCACTATTGCTCGAACGCCAACATTGACCCCCTACCCCATCCTAATGCGGAACCAAATCGTTTTCCTGGGTTAACATTTGGGGACTATTTGGGAAATTCCAAACAAATTGCACACTTATCAAACGGCACTGCAACACGAACCTGGTACTATACACACGCAAGGACAGATTGCCACGATAAGGAGGAGGAATACGGCTTAACACTGATCAACAGATGCACGAAACAACGTGAAATGAGCGTCATTCAATGGGAAATATCGATTGGGAAAGAAATCAATTTTGTTGAATGTTACGAAGAATGCAAATAATTAAACACGGGCAGGAAAAATTCTGTTCTCGGCAATTGTCAAACTGTTATCAATCATCCGTTGAAAAGTGCAGCCAAATGTCAAGGAATGGAAATGCATCAACCAGGGTGTATAGCAAAGACGAATTCAAGGTGCGTTTTTGCAGTTGCAGCTACCCAAACAACAAAAACTCATTACACAAAATTACTAAATAATCACGCTTATGTAATGTTGCATTGAAAAAAAAACGCTGAAAGAGCCATATTTTTCTCTGTTTCAATTTGGTTGGATCCAAGGGCGGTGATGCGGGAAAAATAAAGATCATTCCAGAAGACAACTGTCACAAGGGATTTCGTATAATGTCAAAGAGATCGGTAGAGCCATACCTTACCTACGTGAATCTTGATCAATAACCTCAACCGGCGCCTATTTTCGCAAAGGAAGAAGCTGCTATTCGTTCGAGTGAAAAAATACTTTGCCAAGGAAACGAATCTATTATTCGCCTATACCGCAAGATTGTGGATTTTCGTGCTATTCGACATTCTGTATTCGGTGGCGTTGTGAAAGTAAAGGTGAATAATTGTGAAAAGAGACAAATTGAGTAGAAAATTTTCGCACACACAGCTGTGTCAATTTGCGTCGTGTCGTCGCCGTGATTGTTTCTGCACGGCTTGATGCTTCCAGTCTTCTGAGGAAGAGAAGAAAATCGATTGGGAAAATGTTCTCCACCAAAAAGGATATTGATCGGCATGTGAAAACGTCTCTAAACAAACTGCCGGAAAACGAGGTAAGAGTGTTCGTTGCAGGCAAGGGAACTTTCCGGGGGTACCTCTGTTCTTTTTTCCGTTTTTTTTCTATGGTCACTTTCTGTAGCGTTATTGAATAGACAAAATCGTTCAGTTATTCGATTAAAGCATATAGGTTGCTGATTTATTCGTCTAAGACAGATCCGTTTCAATCGTTGTAGCGATAGGAGTACAGATCAGAAAGCAATATAGTTTCTCTATTTGCCGCATTACCGCGAAATGAAAGTATTGAGGTTAGGTGAGTTCGGTAAAGCTGGTAGGAAGCTTGGTGTCAATCCCACCGCTCGGCTAATTGATCGATATATTCACCATGGTTAAACGAAAACAAAATGCGTAATGCACATTCAGATTACGATGGATTTATTAATTTCAATATTCCATTTTAACACTTTCAGCGTTTTCTTCGCGGACTGGCAGTAGCGAGACAATACTTCAAGCTGAACGAATATGTGAGCGCGGAGCACTGGCTTTCCTGCTACCTGTCGGTGCAAGAAGACAGTGCCCCAGCACACAAACTGCTCGGCCAGTGCTATGAGAAGCAGAAAAAGTTCGATCGGGCTATCACCTCCTACCAACGGTCGCTCCAGCTCGATTCCAAGCAGACCGGGCTGATTACGGACGTGTGCAAGCTGTTGCTGATGGACGACAATTTGTCCAAGCACTTGTCCAAGGCGAAGCATTGGTGCGATTTGGCCGAGTCGGAGCGCATCAATCATGAGGCGGTACTCAATCTGAAGCTGAAGGTAGCAAACAAAGACGCCACTACGGACAACAAGCTAGTGAAGGACATCATACTGAAGGAAATTCTGGCTCGGCCCCTGGATCCGTTGTTACGCGTGCGGCTGGTGGACTATTTTCTGGACGAGAAAAAGCTGGACGAAGCGTTCAAGTATTGCTTTGAGCTGGAGATGAAATTTAGCGAACCCTTCATGCAATCCAGCGAGTGGACGAATGGTGTAGCGAACATGATATCGAAATATGCCGAATCGCCAAGCGATGGTACGGGCCATCAGAAGCACTGGAACTACTATCTGCTGCAGGCGCTCGTGCTGGACCGACAGATTTACCTAAACCTTCTAGCCGATTCTACGATGGAAACGATCAAACGGAGCAATCTGAAGGAGATCGCACAGAAGCTGTTCATGCTCGACCAAACGTTGCAGCAGGTCGCGGAGAAAGGTCGTAATGCAGCTCCGCAGAAGCAGATGGCCGATGTGTACCTGCGACACTATCGGGGTCAGTTCCTGTTGTACTCAGCTTCGCTGCTGTTTAAGGGTTCGCAAGAACAGTCCAGCGCTGGGCGGGCGAAGGATACGAGCAAAAAGTGTCTTGCGCTGCTACTGATGGCATACCAATGCGGTGTCCCCAATCCGGACGAACCGTGGTTGAAGCACAGCAGCGAAATGGCACGCCATTTGTTGGGATTCTGGAACAAACAGGCGGCGTTCCGATGTTGCCAGGCGGGTAGTACGATACTTTCCTGCGTCGAGGAGGGTGCCGATGTGTCCGTGTTGGCTCAAATACAGAACGTAACTGAGACGAAGGTATGGACAACGGTGGATGATATAGTAAATCAGGTATGGTGAATTTATTTTTCATCTAACTACATGCAACTTAATGTTAAAACCTCTTTTTGGTTTATGAACTAGATTCGCCAACTGTGTTCCGATCCGGGATGGCGTCAAAGTGTGTCACGCACGCTTTATTCCTTCGGTGACATATCGTCCAAAGCTGCATCCGGTGCTTACTTCGTGAAGGACGGCGTTGCTTTCGGTGAACCGCAATATGTGCTGCCCAAACGCGAACAAGTTAACCTGTACGTCGAGTTCGCTCAATCCCTATACCCTTCCTCTCTGCCCCATCTGGTCTATCTGGGCCTGGTGATTGGGACGGAAAATCTATCCGAGTTTCGTTGCAACGCGTTTCCACGGTTGAACTTTTCCACCAACAATCTTGACAACTGCAACCTGGAAACGTTGAATCAGCTGGATATGGATTCGTTCCTGTACTGTTCCATTCTGGTCGCCCAGAGCAATCTGGATAGTAAGCGTCCGATTACCCAGCAGCAGGGTCGTCCCGCGTTTCTACCGGCGGCCAATCTTACACCGCTGCTGTGTGAGGATAATAAGATCGATTGGTGGAGTGCAGCGTACAATTTGATCAAGAGCAACACGGCGAAGGACGCGGCTACCAGCATTGCCGAGCAACGGCAACTGTTGCAGCACGGTTTGCAAGCGATTCGCGGCACCGGAGCACCGCTATGCGATGTGATTGTTATGCTCAAGTTGGGCCAGGTGCTAGTACAGCGAGCAAGTGCATCGAAGTTGGTCACACCGGAGGAACGACGCTATATTGAGAGCCGCAGTGAATCCGTCTACCGTGCCGGTGTGCTGCTGTGGAAGATGCGTAACGAATCATCATACGCTGGTGGCATGGAATCGCACGGTGGGGCCGCAAATTACGGCACCGATATGTTCTTCAAGTATGGCATCAAATCTTACGACTGTCAGCCAGAGGCGGTCAAGCTGGCAGAGTCAGCCATCACGTTCCTGGCTACGGTTTATTTCAAGCGCGGTAGATACGAAGAGTTTACGCAAGATTTCAGCAGCATTCCCTTGCCGTTTGCAGCGTATTTCCGTGCGGAAGCTTTCAAAAAGCTGGACGAATCGAATAAGACTCCGCTGAAGGCAAAGAAGTTTTACTCCGAGCGGGCGCGTGAATGTTTTCGTCAAACACAGCGCTACCTGGAGCTGCCGTACGTTGAACGTAACCATCCGCTGAACTACGTGGTGCAGAGCGAGATGAAACGTATGTCGTTTGCAAACGATTCATTTGATGGAAGTTTGAACACATCGGCCAACGGTGGAGTTGGGGTAAGCGGTGACGAAAGTGACCACTTCCAGTCGTTCACATCCTCCATGACGAATCCGGGGACGGCGAGCGGCGGTGGAACAGGCGGTGCTTTGCTGTCGCGGAGTATCACCGAGCGTGATGCTGCCACTTCTGCTGCGACTGCGGCCGCATCGATGTGTTTGGCGAAAACGAACGATCTTGAGTCGCTTATACGCCAGATGATGGAAACGCTAACGTTTGTTAAGGAGGACGTATTGGGAATTCGCAACGACGTTGGCGATATGCAGGATCGTTTGGTGAAGATCGAAGAAAACATGTTCCGCAAGCCAACGGAGACGGCCGGAGGAAGTGGTGCGGCAACATCGACACCGCTGGTGAACGAATCTGCGACGGTTAGTGCAGCTGCAGCGGCCGCTGCTATGCAGGCCATGAATGAAATGTACATGGATGAGTTTCAGAGTTCCGCTTCGGCACTAGCGTACCAGCATGCTGCTGCTGCTGCTGCGGCAGCCGTACGTACCCCGGTCATGGGAGGTGTTGGAATGCCTCCATCGCAGCAGCCCGGTTCCAGCATACCTTACCACAATCTGTACGGTGCCAATGCATACTCGAACTATCTGCCGCCTCAACATCAGCCACAGCAGCATCAACCGATGTTGACTCCCCGCGGTCACCCGATGGCCGGTGCGATGGGAGCTTCCCCTATGCACACGAGTACCGCTTATCAGCATCATCCGGATAGTCTTTTGGTACAAGCCGGTGGATCTCCTGCTGCGGGTGGTTACCCACTTACGGCTTCTTTCCAACAAACCGGTCTACCATCACAAGCCGAATCACAGATTTCAATGATGAATTCTACGCCGGCCGTATCGCAAATCGCCACACCGGTATCGTCGATTGGCCAAAAACCCGCCAACAGTGGAAGCTTTTCGATTGAACAATCGTTGCAGACATCGGCCGTGCTTAGCAGTTGGAATAACACTTACAACAATACGTTCAATGCACAGCCTGCCGCACCGTCCGTGTCTAACATTCTGCCCGCGTATCTCTCATCCAGCACCGAAGCAAAAGGTGGCGCACCGGTGAATGTGGTCATTACCAGCTCGGACCCATTACCACCTCCGCCAAGCATAAACAGCTCCACGTTTGCTGCCGGATCGGCTGTGCAACCGACCTACAGCGTCACAATACCACCGCAACACATCAAGCACAGCAACACGGGTGGCAGCATTGGGCAGGGAACGACGGGCAATAACAACACGCCAAAGCCGGACACGAACATGAAATTCCCCATGCCCACAACGCTGCTGGCTGGATCACCAGCATCGGGTGATAATTCCAGTACGGGTGCTGCTCCAGCGCCACTCACATCCTCCTTCTTTGCCAACATGATCCCCCCGGCAAAGGCGGCAAACGATGCCAATCAGGCCGTTGAAGAAGACGACGATGATGATCGGAACGTATCAGGCGGCGTGGAGTACGATCCGCGGCCGGACTTCCAACCGATCATTCCGCTGCCTGATGAGATCGTTGTGCGTACGGGCGAGGAAGATGAGGAGCAAATTTTCAGCGGCCGTTCGAAGCTGCTCCGTATGGTAGAGCGCGAATGGAAGGAGCGTGGATTGGGCGAATTGAAGATATTGCGTTCGAAGGCAGATCCGAGCAAGTACCGGATAGTGATGCGACGCGAACAGGTCCACAAGATCTGCGCTAACCATTACATCACGCCCGAGCTGATTATCAAACCGATGGAGAAGCGCAAGGAATGTTACATTTGGGCCGCGATGGACTTTGCCGACGAGGAACCGAGGAAGGAATCGTTCTGTGCACGCTTTGGCACTGCCGCTTTAGCAAATGAGTTTTACAACGCGTTCATCACTGCACGGGATGAGGTCGCTCGGTTACGAGCTGATGGTGGACACCAACAGACCACTGCTCCAGTTCCACCACCGGCAACAACGGGAAGCTTTGCATTTAGCAGCACACCAAAGTCGTCGGCCTCAAGCACACCGGCAACGGTCGGTAAACCTCTCGGGGAGTTTACATTCGCCAAGAACTACACACCACCTGCTCCGGTTAGTGGTAAATTGACATCGAAACCCAGCGACACTCCTACAGCCGGCACCGGAACTGTTGTCGGGAACGATGGTAAACCGAATCCTTTCTCGTCATTTACATTCAAAGCGCAAACACCAAATCCTTCTACTCCATTCGGAAACATTTTTGGTGGATTTACCGGTGTGTCTCTTGGGTTCGAGGAGCGCGATTACGTGTGTGCTCACGAAACGAGCGTAATCGGATTGAAGCGTAAGGAAAAGGAGAATGGTTTGTGGATTGATTGCGCCGTTAGCAGCGGACAGTTGCGTGTACTTACATCCGCTGCAACCGTGCGTCTTCTGATGCGAAACAGTGATAAATCTGCTACCGTCTATCTGAATCACATTCTAAACAAGGATGTACAGGTTAAAACTACCGACAAAAACGCTTGCACCTGGACCGTCCAACAAGATGCTACGTATCCCGCTGCAGCAGGACCACTTAGCTTCATGGTATTTTTTAAAACCATCGACGATCGCGATCGTTTCGTAACGGCCATGCAGAAATGCCTTACTGGCGCACCTGCCCCAACTCCTGCTGCTCAGACTACTTCATCTTTCGGATTCGGCGATCAGTTCAAACCAAAGTCTGGCAGCTGGGATTGTCCAGGATGTTACTTAAGCAACAAACCCGATACAACGCATTGCGCCGCGTGCAATGAACCGCGCGATCCATCGAAGAAAGACGAACAAAAACCCTCACTGTCTGGTGGGTTGTTCGGTAATCTCGCTCCCCCGAAGGAAGGTGGTACCAAATTTACGTTCGGCATGCCTCCTCCGTCTTCGGTAACGGCCGCCCCGATTACTTTCGGCACTGGTAATGCTGCAGTCGCTAGCGGAGGTGCGAAAAAACCGCAAGAACAACCGATCAAGCCTGTACCGGCTACTTCAACAACGGCAAAAGCTGGAACCACTGGAACCGGCGGTGGATTTGGCGAACAGTTCAAACCGAAGCCTGGTTCGTGGAATTGCAATGACTGCTATCTTTCGAACGGAGCAGACGTGTTGTACTGTCTGAGCTGCGAAAGTCCGAAGGATGATACGGTTCCGAAGAAGTCGGCTGGTGGAGCAACTTCCACAAGCGGACTACTGAAGGCGGCTGATACAATGCCGAAGTTTAATTTCGCAGCTGGTGGCGGTTTCACCTTTGGTGTAATGCCTGCAGCATCAGCCACTGTCACGACTGGATCGGTAGTGACAGTCGCTAGTACGGCCTCCACCACTACTACTACCAGTGCGCCGAGTAACCTCCCGCAACAACCGGTCTTTGGTGGAGGATTTTCGTTTGGCAGTCCGATGAAACCACAACAAAACACGGCGACAAACCCAGTCGCCGCTACGCCCGAGAAGCCCGTTTTCAAGTTTGAACTACCAACACCGGCAGGAGGACTTTCGTTTGGTTCGAAGCTAACACCGAACACCAAGACGGCCGGCAACGTTGGTGATGGACAGAGTACTGCTACATCAGCAATTAGTATGCTGGATCCGCCAGAGAAAGCAACTTTTGGATTTGTGTTCAAACCAAAATCACCCGGCGGCCGTACGCTTAGTGGCGATGGAGACGGAGTCGAAGACGATGGTGCCGCAGCTGAAAGCAGTGTGACGGAGGAGGAAAACAACACGTATTTTGCTCCCGTGATTCCACTGCCGGATAAGGTAAGTGTTTGGGGTGGTTCTGACCTAAGTCCGGACGTTCACGGTGCTTTTTTGGTTTGTTCCAGGTCGATGTAAAAACTGGCGAAGAGGACGAACACGTGTTGTATGCGCACCGTGCTAAACTTTACCGGTTTGTCAGCTCGGAATGGAAAGAACGTGGCATCGGCGATGTAAAGATCCTGAAGCACAAAACGACGGATAAGCTGAGGTAAAATTAGCGGAGGAACTAGAAGGAGAAAAGACCGTTTATTGACGTTCGTTGTTATTGTTTTCTTGTTTCCTCAAGGGTGGTAATGCGACGTGAGCAGGTACTGAAAATTTGTCTCAATCACGCACTCACAGAGGATATTTGCTACACTAAGAAGGACGACAAATCGTGGCAGTTCGTGGCAAACGATTTCTCCGAGGGCAACTTTGAGATCATGAACTTCTGCTTGCGCTTCAAGTCCAGTGACATTGCGCAAGAATTTCGTGATGCGATCTCAGACGCGCTGAGCGGAAAATTGAACGCTTCCTCGGCGGACGGTAGGGATGATACGAAAGTCACATCCCCAACGCATAACGATACTACGATCACGTCCACCAGCTCACCGATTGGAGCGTTAAACTTTTCCAAACTGAGCGACATTTCGCTGAACGAGCGCGAAACGGCACAGAAACTGAAGTTGCCGGAAAACTTTTTCGACGCCTCTGCAACACCCTGCACCGGTTGCCGTGGTTGTGATTCGGATGCGTTTGTGTTTCCGAGCGTTGGTGAGCAAGAGCTCGCCGCCAAAACCGACGAAGTACCCCTACCGATCGATATTAAAACCGTGAAACCTTTGCCTCCCGTCGCGCTGAGCAGATCGCCGAAGAAAATATCGATGGCAGCAACAGCTGGTGGTATGACACCAACTACCGGCATGTTTGGTGGAGATAATGCGGTAAAAGCAAGTGTAACGGCACCGGCTGCACCAGTGGCAGGATTGTTTTCGGGTGTATCGTTCAAGGCGCCCTCGATGCCTGGTAATAATGCAGCCAGTACAACGAACACGTTCTTGGCGACGGAACAAAAAGCGTCCCATTCACCGTTCATGACTGCCACCTCCATTTTCGGTGGTGCACAACCATCTTCCACCACGGATCAAACACCAACTAGTGGTTCAAATGCGAAATTTGCTTTTGGAAGTAAGTAATCGAATACGATTCACTTTGTATCTGGATGGCTTGTATACTAATGATTGTTTTTCACATTTTTCCATATTTTTAGGTTCTACTGGAATCGGATCAGCTACTTCCGGGGGATCAATCTTTTCTGCATCCCTTAATACCACACCGAAAACTTCGTTTGTTTCACCTCCAGCGGGTGCACTTGGAACCGGTGCGCAAGTCACATCTACCACGGTTGATGATAACAAGAACGAACCTTCAAACAGTGTTGCTCCTGCGAAACTGGCCAACAGCAGTCCGTTGTTGCAACCCGCATCCCTAACTACGCAGCCGTCACTCAAATCGGAAGAAGGAACAGGCAAATTCTTCGGCTCATCGATCGGTGGTTTTGGTTCCGGTGGTGGTTTCGGATCTACGGGAGGTAGTACGAATATTTTCACAGGCGGTAACATATTCGGCTCGAGTATGAATTCCACCAGCACGCCGACCACGAACAGCAGCACACCACCAACTGCTACTAGCAATTCGAATCTTTTCGGCAGCGTTGCCTTTGGTGATGCGGGAACAACTTCCGTTTTCGGTGGAGGCAGTGGCTTCACGTTCGGCAGTCTAGCCAAACTATCTACACCGCCAGCTGGTAGCAATCCCATCAACAGTAGCGATGCTCCATCGATCTTCAAAATGGATGATAGTGTAAGCTTTGCGACGCTGGCTAGCAATAGTCCGGCTTTCAGCAACGTAGCGAAGCAAACGGATGACGGTGCCAAACCGGCTGGAGCGTTCGTGGGGCTAACCGTGAAGGAAGATTTCTTTTCACGTTCTGCCTCAGCCAAACTGAACAACAGTACGGACGGAGGAGCGAACAATGCGGATCCCAGCAATGGCAATGCTGAGGACGGTGCGGCGGGTGGTGGTGAAGATGGTGCTGGCGGAACTGGTGGGGATGAAAATTATGATCCGTACTATGCCCCCGTTATTCAGCTACCGGATGAGATCGAGGTGCGCACGGGTGAGGAAGAGGAAACAAAAGTATTCGGTGAACGTGCCAAGCTGTATCGATACGATTCGACCACGAAGGAATGGAAAGAACGAGGTAAGTTCAACGAAGTTGTGTTATCTCTATGAGGTGAAATCAATTTAATATCCGCATTTTCTACAGGCGTTGGAGAACTGAAAATTCTACATCACCCAGTGCGAAACACCTATCGGCTGCTGTTACGCCGGGAACAAATCCTCAAGCTCGTCCTGAACCATGCCATCACGGGGGATCTTGCCGTCACCCCGATGAACAACTCCGACAAGGCTTTCGTTTGGGGTGCCATGAATTATGCCGAATCGCCTAGCCAGCTGGAACAATTGGCTGCCCGTTTCAAGAACGAAAACATTGCGTCCGAGTTCCGCAGCACGTTGGAGAAGTGCCAAGAAAGTTTGCGCTCTCGACCCGACCTTGAGCCGGATCAAGATTAATAACAATGTTTCTCTTCAGACAAATCGATCGGGCGTTTCTTGATCGGTTACATTTCTAGTGTTGTGCGTCCCTTCAAAATTTTAGACCCAACTTCATCCACGCACTTGAACACTACAATAATACTATAATTATTTTGCGGATATGTGTATTCATAATTTTTTAATGATGTGCGTGCGTGTTGGCACGCGGTTACGTATCCTGATAATCATCCTGTTATTCATGTGGGGTAAAGTGATTTATTACATTGTTTGAATTTGGCCACTGTACTGTTTAGGATCGTGAACAGAGTATCATCCACACTTTATTCATAAGCCTCCGATAACCATGCGTATAGATTGTTACAAATAAAGCAACGAATCGAAAAGAGCAGTAAAGAACAAAATCAACTACAAATAAATAAGACATTACAATATACAGAAACATATTTTAGTGTTGTGCATTTGTTTGAAAGTAGGATTTAATTTCTTGCAGTACCATTAAAGTTTCAAATTGATCCCTCCCTGGAATGTCGTTTGGGTTCGAAGCAAGACCATTTGATGCTCTTCCAATGAAAACGATCCGAATAGAAACGAAAGAGCCCGGTTTGAAAATGGCGCCTAATTTTGATGAAGGTACGGAGATCGTGGTATTTTTTTGCTAATTCCTGCGCGCCGCCACACATGCAAACCTGTGCGTTGTCAAGGAAATGTCAAAACATAACCAACACATCGACATCGCACCGCGGGTTTCACGCACACACGCGTGCGAAAGAAACGCTCAATTTCGCTCTGCTTGTGTGTTGCCAAGAGTTGCTTTTCTAGTGAAAATAGGCTGCAACACTGACACTAGCACAGCGCGGCGTAGTTGGATGGATAAAGTTGAGCATATCGCATTATTTCACGTTACTCCGCGTTCATCACTGGTTGTGTGTGGAAATAGATGTGTGCAGTTTGCTTACGTTTTCTACAAACACTGTGGATTCGGGTAATTTTGTTGCCGGACGAATATTGCAATCTGAAAGCGGAGGAACCGGATCGAAAGATTCGCCGTGAAGGTAGCTATACCGCTTTTCCTTGACGTTCGTTTGTCTTTAGCGTACCAGATTTTATTATCTCCCCGAAATACAGCAGGTTTGCTGTGAAGCTACTTGCGGATGGCCAGAATGAAGGGGGAATATGGTTCAGGTGTAGAGTTCTACGGATGGGAAGCCACAGCTACGGGCTTCGTGCAGATTAATTCATCGAGATTACTGATGGTAAAGAAACGTTCGATTCCCTAGCAATTGGCCCGGGTGGACCGTATTTGCTGCGAACAATTCTTCGCCAGGCCGGTTTTATCGGCGTGTGCCATAGTAGTTGTAATAATTGCCTGCTGAAAGGCTGGAAAAAATGTATCCGCAATGGTGTGAAGCACTGTGCAATTATCTTCATCTTTATTTTCTTTTCTTTTAGGGCATCGCTGGCTTATAATTGCTTAGGATATCGTATACAAGCAGTCAGTCGCGGGGAAGAAATTTCGCAGAATACCAGCAGTACGGCCTACATTCAGCCATTGCGGTGCCATCCTGCATTTCTATAGAAGCGTGTAGCTCGGGTAAGTGTATGAGTGAGGATCGTTTTTAGAAAGATGATCGAACTTCACGCAGGTGTAACTCAGCCAGATATTCGTCTTTTTTCGCGGAATGGGTGAATGACACGCTCCACATTCTACAGGCCTGCTGCAGTAATAAGTCTGTTATGAGCGTTTTAATTTATCTTATTTATTTGCCATTTTGGGATTCTTTTAGTAAAGCGGTGTGATTGTGTGGTATATGAGGCTTGTTTCCTATTCTTCTTAATTGTTTTTACTGTGGCAAATGATCTTGGCCAAATACTGTTATTCGTGAATTCATGTCGTAGTATCTTGATTTGCAATGTCTTGATAATCATTATCACTCATATAAATCCTTCTTATTTATGTGTCTGCTAGTTTAGTGCTGGATAGATAATACATGGCTAGTTATAATATGAATTCGATCCAGATCTCTGTATGTAAATGAGCGTGTATTAAGTGTCGCGTTTGCTGTGTTTATGATGATGTGAAACACCTATACCACTGTAATATGTCTCGTGCATACATATTATATTTTTTTTGGCACCACAGAAAAGAATCCTTGTTCCCTGGGTGCCTTTTGTGCAGTAACTAAGCAAATGATTCTTACAACATGAAAGTAGGATGGGATCAAATTCGGAAAAAAAATCCAATTACCATGGCATATAGTTTTTACACGCGGAACGCCGTGTCATAGTTAGTGTGGACGGGGATCAAATCGAACAAGAATTTTAGTACAGCACATGTGTCGAATTTGCGTGATACGGCTTTGAAAATTTAGTTTATTGATGTACGACAATGCAATCAAATGTTATCTCTTGATACTGTTGCTTATTTTCAGGGAAGGAGTAGTTCCGAGAAAGCAACTCATTTTGTTGCGTCAGTTATATTAACATCATTAGATAGGCTTTCCTGTAACGGGGACGTTCGCTTCGCTGGGCATGTCGTCCGGAAGTGGCAAAAAGAAAGTAGTTGCAGCTGGCGCATCACCACAGGCAGTAACAATAAATGTTAATCCGGAGGCGGCAAACAAAACTGCTATAAAGCTTATGATTGATAAGTGCCGTATTGTTCCTGCGTCAACAACGGTGACTACCGTGCAGAGGCAACCAGTATTAGATACTCAAAACGTATCTCGAATCACATCCAATGAAGAAAATTTGACAAACGGTTCCCATGCTGGAACGTTAGTTTCAGTTTCTACTGTCCCTGTGAGACAGAAGTACATAGTTAAAAGCTTTGCGTCATCAACCGTACCAAGTATTCACGACAAAGGTGGCGTTGAAAGGGGAGAGATGCGCGTGAAAGTTACAGGAGAAGATCGTAACGGTCAATCTTTGGTGAGCGGTGGTCAGATGGCACAGGGAGAGATGGTACAGCAACAAAATTACTTGTTGATAAGACAGCCTTCGTCAAATCGTCGGGTGGCAATTCCTGCAGAACCGGGAACTGATGGCCTTAATGGACAACAAGTTATATCGCCGCTTGTAAAAACCACAATGCCGGATGGAACCAGCATTAAAAATAACATAATAACGACCAATTTGAACAACTGCCAGCCTGTGCGAGCTTTACCAATGACAGCTAAAATATCCACTGTACCCATAGCAACCAGTTCCAATCTTGTACCAGTTAGTAATGCCCAATCTCAGTCAGCTACGAAAACTTACAGTTACAAAGTAGGTGTTTCAGATTCACATTCTGGTTCGGACGTGCAGCAGGATCCCTTGCAAGAAATCCCATTGCAGATTGCTAATAATTCAATCAGTATAGTGACATCGCGCGGCCAAACACGGTCTGTATCTGTGCAAGAGCAAATTGATAGCGTCGTTACAACTTCCGGTGAATGTGCGGCACAAGATAGCAACCTAGAAGAGATGAAAACTATTACCGCAGAAAGCGGTGAAAAGAAGGTTCAAACCAAGCTGTCCAATGTAAAACCTGCAACGAAAACCACTTCAGGTATGGATGCGGCGAGTCTTGGTAAAGTGACGGACGAAGAGGTGTTTAGTAAGCCGCCATCACGTGAAATAAAGTCCCTTCAATTGATGCAGTCAACATCGAAAATATTGACTGAGTTCATTACCGATACATCGAATAAAGGGAAGCTACGGAAGCGTCATTCGGATGGTGCTGCAGATGTAGAGTCTCTAAATATGGATGTATCAGAACCCATCGGTAACACAACAACGCTATTACGGAAACGGTTAAGAAGACAGTCGACTATTTCTCCGAATGCTACGGACGGCCATAGCAATGAGTTGGCGACTGACTCAAGTTACCGATTGGAGGAGACAGCGATCAAGTTACCTGCGGGCAGAAGAAGAAAACCACGCTGTTCTGCCAAATCAGAATATATGATGCAACAAATCTCCACGAGTGACCCACATGACAGCTTCGCCGCTGCTAAGGATGGTTGTAAAGATTTCTTTTCGAGTCTGAACCTGGGATATGATGATACGAATACCAACGAACAATCGCTTCCAGCGAGCCCACCGAAGGTGAGTAGTACAGTTACCCAGGAAAGCAATGTAGAATTTCACTGGTGTTGTTTTTTCATCAGCCTGGATGGGATCGATTCTGTTGGCGTTGCAAGAAAAGTGGAGCGAATTTGGGATGCAGTAAGTGCATTAGAAGTTATCACAAATATTGCGTACGCTATTCGGTGGATGATCCAGACTGGAGCTGTACAGAATGTAAAACGGCACCCACTGTACTGTACACACAGGATATCGAAGCCATGTATACATGTCTAGGATATATACTGAATATAATAACTATTAATCCTGTATGGGTAAGTTGGTGTAGCATATTGTACATAAATATTTGTAAATTGTTGTGTGCTTTTGGTAAACTATGTATTTCATTTTATCTTACAGAATGAATCATTTAATCCGATCGATAAATCCAGTATGCCTAACTACGACAAATACATCACCCATCATATGGACCTAGCCGTAATGAGTAAGAAATTGGCTCAGAGAGAATACAAGGCTCCGGATGAGTTTTTGGTAGATATGAATTGGATAGTGCACAATATGAGCATATATGCCACTAAGGGTATGTTATGTTATATTATTTACGCTTACTGTGTAGGCTGGGTTGGAATAATAATAATTGGTATCGTTCTTCCGCAGATAAAATGGATCTACTGAAAGATGCAAGGGCAATGCAAAAGAAGGCAAAAAACGAAATAGATGAAATGGAACCATGTCCAGAGTGTTACAAACATGCTAACACACAGGCTGAACGTTGGTTTACAAAGCCATGTTCGAAACCACATCTCTTGGTGTGGGCTAAATTGAAGGGATTCCCCTACTGGCCGGGGAAACTGTACGGGCTTAGAGGCGGGAATCAAGCATACGTACGATTCTTTGCTACACACGATCGTTCCTGGATGCCGGTGAAAGATTGCTTTCTTTATTCTAAACAAGATCCTAGTCCGACCAAGAACTTGAAAACAAAGCTAATGACAGCTTTCATAAATAGTGTGAAAGATATAGAGCATCATATTACCCGATTGCGAGAACAGTTCAACACGTTCAACTATGGTGAATTTATGGTGCTGGTAGATTATGCACGATTCGAAGAACAACGTCGTGCAATGCTTCCGGGCGCTTACCTGAAAAAAGTGAAGGTAACGATAAAAAGAAGCGACGGTGAGATGGTTGCCGTTGATTCATCGTCCAATGACGAAATACAACCGCTCCCAAGTAGTAAAATCATGTTAGAGGTGAAAAAGGATGAAGCTGCCGTGCAACCTGCAGCAAAAGAAATGGCGGCTAGCCCTCGTAAGCGAATGACACGTCGGATGTCGCGCTTTTTGCGAAATACAGACGAAGAAATCGGGCAGCCATCAACAAGTGCAGAAGATTTGCAGCAAGTTCTGACTGCGTCGAATACTTTGGCAAATAGTGAAAGAACGTTGGAATGTAATCAAACGACGGACAAAGCGGTCGACGGAAAGATGGACAACTCTAAAGGCTCTGGATATAATCCAAAGAATCTATCGTTATTACTTCGGCGTGGCTCGCAGTCATGGGAAACAGAGCCACTCTCCAAGCGTCGGAAGTCCATAATTATTGACAAAGCCGTATTATCGAATATAAATACCATCTCTAAAACGAAGTTGGCAGCAAAGGGTTCGAATGAGACCCTTAACACTATGAAGAAGAATGTTCCCAAAAAAGGTATTGATGTTGTACCTTCCGTTACACCGACTGAAAAGAAAGAAGCAACTACACTACCAAATGCGGTCCCACATACAAAATCTACAACGCCGTCTGATAGTGTCAAAAAAACGATAGTATCTACACAAAAAGACGCGACTCAGCCAGTCGTTGAAAAGGCAATTAACGTTCCGCCAATTGCTCCTGTAGAAAAACATTCTCTTCCGAAGGCAAACGACTTGTGTTCTCTTGAAGAGATCTCTACTGACATTGAAGCAAAGCGTGTTTTGGAGGTTACACTAGCTTCGGATGCATTAAAAAGTGTCGGCAATAGAGATTCTGTTGGCGGCCACGCTTTAACCACAGTGAGTGTCGATAGTGAGGCTAGTTGCAAAACAGTTAGCTCGACGATCGCTTCGGGTGACAAAACTCAACCGGCAATTACTGAGACTAATATCAAGCAAGAAATAACTATCGTTGATGAGGTAAATACTGTGAAAATGGCAAAGGATGCATTGCCATCGTCCCTGGAATTGATTCACAAAAATGCTGCCCCTCCGATGGATGTGGTAAGTGTGCAGACTACTACACCTACTGTTAGTTCGGGAAATCCAGTTAAAACTGTGCAACAAGCACCACCTGCAGTGTTGGCGGTTGATGCAGTAGGTAAAGCCGCTGATATGAATAATAGCATGACAACGACAGTCCCGAGCAATCAGCGGGCTAGAAAATCGTTTCCAGGAGGTGCGATTAACAGCAATAAGAATGTAACATCCAAACAAGCGGCGTCTCTCACACCGAATGTGTTGCTGCCGGCCTCAACACTCAACAGCAAGAACGCAACGGTGTCCATACCGAAAGAGCTCGTTACTCCTTCTACGGAGATTTCTCTAATTGCCGGAATAGACAATCACAATAGTGGTTGCAACGATGTGTTTGCATCCTCTGTTCTTAACGATAACGATGATGTCATGATCATCGAAGAAGAAATCGCACCGGCGACCGTACCAAGCAGAGAGCGGAAGATTGATAAAAAGAACCAGTTGCCACCTCCGCTTGTACCGAAACCATCGGTAACGATCTCGCCGCCGAACGATAGTAACATCGATTTGAATGACTCCATGCAGATATTTGATGATAGCTCGAATAGGGTAATTATTGAAAATCTTAAAAAATTAAAGAAAATCATTGATTAGTGAAAAACTAATTACTAATAAATGTGCTAATTCTTGTTGCAGGTTTTGGATCATATCCGGCTAGTGATGGAGGATCTGCTGAAAGATATGTCAGGAAAAGGGTCATCGTTGGCAGAGGTGGCAATGCTCAAATTAAAGCTAGAGCGACAGCAACAGTTGTGGATGCAAGAGAAACAAAAGTTGCAAAGTGAGTTTGACTGTAAGATCAGGAATTTACGCGTCGACCTAGGACAAGACAAGGAACGGGCCCTCAATAAACAGCGACAGAAACTGGTTGGAGAGAAGGAGCGCGCCGTAAAAGATGCAAAGTCGAAGCAATGGTGCACCAAGTGCTATAATGAGGCTCTTTATTATTGCTGTTGGAACACTGCGTATTGCAGCGAAAGCTGCCAACAAAAGCATTGGATGGAGCACAAAAACACCTGCACACAGGAACCCGCCAATAACATGCAGCAGCACCCCGTCAAGACAAGTTTGTCATCAACAAATTTAATAGTCGCGCCTGACAACAACCCTTCTGTACCTCGCTCTCGTGCTATGAATATCTCAATTTTACCTGTAATCGGCACTGATGATCCAAATCATGTAAACAATAGATCCCTGATCAACAATAGGGTCACTCAGAGTGAAATGGGTTCAACGAGCACTCCGCTACAGGCTCCGGTTCGTTTTATTCCTGGCACATTAGCCAGCAATGTAGGTTACAGCACACCTATAATACAGTCCGTGCGGGGAAGGGACAGCATGATTATAAAGCTGTCGCCACGTTCTACGCAAAATGGAAGCAATGCCACAGGTACTGCTAATCCATCTCAACAACTACAGCAACAACAGAAAAAAGCTGTTGCACTTGATAAATTGATCCATGCGAATCAGCAGAAAGCGACTAGCCTTAATAAGGTATGAGAGACATTTGATAATTTGATTTAACATTTCTAAAAATTTTCTAGAAATCGTAAAAAACTTAAATTTTTTTCGTTACTGGAAATGCGTTACTAATTGTAATATTTCTTTGCACATTTTGTACAGGGTTACGCACCGAAAAAAACATACGATTTTACATCATCACCGTATCAAAGTACCAACTTGTTAACCGGTACAACAGCAACTATTACCCCAATGGGGACGACTCCAACATATGTTACACTGTCCGACGAAACAGCCGCCGGTAGCAGCCGTATGGCTCCTGGTGTCTACCATCAGTCTACCATGATGCAACCGATAGCTAATCGTCAAGCGCATTTGGGCACAACATTCAGCGCAGCCAGCCGTAGAGATGGGACAGAAACAGGACATAGGCTAAGTTCTCCGAGCGCTGTCTCGATCGTGCCGCAAGCAAAATTAGTACAACAACCGGCAACAACAACGTTCATGCGACATCAACAATGATTGTCCGACCGCGATAGGCTGCAGGTGGTAGAAAACGGTAAAGTAATTTAATTTTAATATCATTTTCAATACTAGCGAACTACTTTTTATCACATATGAAGTGATAAATTTAACGCTTGTATATTACTTAACAATTCGTACACCTAATTTTTATACATTATTATGAATATCAAATCCTTCCATAAGCTTCTCTTTGAACAGTTACATATTAAGGATTTGTTGTAAATAAATGAGAAATGCTTTCATATGTTGATTGGAACTACTAAAATATGGACTTTTGCATGTTGGAAACAATTATATTCGATTCTAGCTATTAGTCTGATGAAAGTAACAACTAGAGCGAAAGCACTATCGCATAGTTCACAGAATATGAAAAGATATTTGATATTTGTTTAAGATGTGCTGTAAATTATGCAAATAACTGACCATGATGTCAATGGATGAATTCAAACTGTTAAAATAATTGGAAACAGGTCTACACATTTTTTTTACAACTTATGTATTCCATTATCAAACTTTTGGACCCTAGTAGTAGCAGTGAATACGTAGCATCCAAATTTCAGTACTATTTGTTTGTTTATTCATAATACATCTGTCTCAACTCATCCGTAATGGGGGCTAATGTACAGAGAAGACTTCCGAATGCGATATGAACTGGTCGCTAACAACTATAAATAAATGTGTATCTCTTAGGAAGAGATGAAAACAGCTGTTTAACGAGTGTATGTGTGTATCACGGTGACAGTCGGACGATCTTACAAATCTTTCCTCTTTATGAATTTTGCCTTGTATTGGTATACATTTCCGTAAGTATGCGCTGGATGTTTGTTGTTCTCAAACGATTCGAGAACTGATTTGTACTTATTGTTGCATTTGTTTCAGCCTCTTGAGGTGCTTACTAGCGAATAGATAGGACTACTGTCTAGAACGTCTGATCACGCTGCCAACGATCTCAGCTACTAGAAAAGCTGTATAAATGCCGCCAAGCACCAGAAAGTAGCAACTGAAAACGGTAAATTGACCGAATACATCTAGCGCGAACCAACCATCCGAATCGGTCACCGAAAAAGTGAGTAGCGTTTGCAGAGACAAAGCTACAAGTGTGTTGAAACCAAACACCAGTCCAAAGCAATCGTCCGAAATGTTCTTGGCAATTTCTGCGCTCACCACGGTGATTGCGAACGCGTACAAAACACAGAAAATCATGTAACCGATATAGGACACGATGAGGCTGCCCGTCTTAGTGGCCAGTAGCATTGCCCCGCCAGCAGCAAACGAAAGTAACGCGAGCGAGAGAAGGCTTGTGCGAGGTTTTAGAAAACCGCTGTGCAAATAACCAGCCAGCAGTGAAACGATAGCACCGAGCAGTGTCAATGCGGCTTCCACCGCACCGTTCCAAACGGCGGGTTGCGTTTCATCGATGGAGCTCCAGAGTGCTTGTACGTAGGCAAGAATTTGTATATAGCCGGCCATTGCCAAAGCATACCAGATGCTCCACTGGAGAACGCTGCGATTGGTAAACGAAACGCGGAAGTGCGTCCAGAGCAGAACGAACGCTCCTTTCAGCCGGGATCGAAATGACAGTTGCGAAGAACGATCGGTAGATGCAGGCGGTGGTTTGCTATCGTCCGATCGATCATCTTCTAAAGCATCCATCATCTTCGTCTGCTTGTCTGCCACGGTGCATGGGACGGTGATAGAATTAGGTTGCTGCTGCCCTTCGGAAATGGGAGCTTGTCGATGGAAATACATGCTGGTGGGAACCGATGGTAGAAATAGCGCCCAAAGCGTAGCACTGATCTGTGCTGCTAGCGAGAGATAATTCAGCTGACGATAATCCATCGCCTCGAAATACACCAGCAGCTGGGCCAGGCTGGCGGCAAAGAAACGACCACTGTAAATGGCAGCCCGGGTATGCGAGGTCACTTTTTGGTAGTGTTCTCGGTCTACTTTGGCGTAAATGTAGCTGAAGTATGCCACCTCGGCTGCACAGTACGTGCCGTAGAATATTTCCAGCACCTTAAGCGCATTCAGTGATGTGGTCCAGGTAAGCATGCTCCATACGATGATACCGGCTGCCCCGTTGACGATGATGATCGGTTTGTAGCGGAGAAAATCGGTCACCAGGAAGATGACGGCCAGTTGCGCTAGATAGGAGTAAGTACCGATCGGGAATGCTTCCTGTACGATCTATTGGGGGAGCACAATATGGAAAATATGGACTTTTTCCTGATAAGCATTTCCAAAGCATCGATCGTACCTGATCCATCGTTAGATTGCGCCATGGTCCAGCTAGATAATCGACGATGAACGGTTCACTGGGTCGAATTTCTTTGAGAAATCCGAATGTGCAAACTAGCAACGATATCTTCAGCCATTGCTGCATTCTCGATCTGCGATAAAAGATAAAAGTGGACTCTTGAAGCAATTCATAGATTATTCCAATTGTGAAGATACTCTATTGCTACAATGTAATCGTTAGCTTGTGAATTATTGTTTGCTTATCAGAGCTTTACGACTTATCTTATCGAAAAGATTTAAACAGAATGCAAGCTTAATAACTCATACATCCGATATTATCGGTATTCAATTGGAACATTTTTAGAGGTGATAATGAAAATCGTTTTAATAATTTTATTTAAAGGCTTATCAATAATCGCACACAAAAAAAGATAAAAAGCATTAGTAGATCGCAATTTTACGAACGATGTTGTTGCGTAAAGGACTAAACTTAGTTTGTTAATTGTTACTTCCCATCCAGAAATGTTTCATGCTTTCCATTTGCTCTAAAATGTTATATAATCACTACGAGGTTAGGTGCTATTGTTTCAAGCAATGTTTTTAAATTGAATCAAGCAAGGTTTGATTGATTTGAATCAATGCGATTGTACTCTCCGGCGCAATTTCAATGCGCGCGGAAGGTACAAGACTCGCGTACAGAATTTTCTTATGATGCATTTGGAGTAAAATGTACCCTGAGGGATTATTTTTGTTTGGAAATTATTTGTTTTTCTGTAGAATGCACCCGGTTGTTAAAATGTTTCAGTGAAAGCATGAATACATTTGTTTATCTGATGCAATATCATTCGCTGTTGATAATTGCTTGGTGTGAATGAATCGGGAACTTTGATCTGATGTGTTTGCTTCTTCACTAAAATGTGAATGCAATTCATGTGGCGAAAAGGCAGTACAAAGAAGAAAATAACTAAACACCTTATCATCCTCTACATTGTTGCAGGTGTGACCGTGTTAGGTGATTAGCGGACAATGCCGGCTATAAATGAGCCAAAAAACAGCAAAAACATGACATATACTTTTCTTTTGTTTCGGATAAAATTGCTTACCAAGCAATCGAAGAATGCAAGAAACTAGTTGTTACAGGGACGAAATAAACCACAGCACCGATGCACTTTAGCACCGCTCCACGTTAACTTCTACCTCAATGTGCTCACGAGCTTTTGCTGGAACTGCACAACACAACCGGGTTGCGCACTCGTCTGCTGCAATTGAAACCAGTAACGGTACTACTGAACCTGCTGGCTTCTGCTTAGCCTGATAAAAGATACACCAGCACCAGAGCTCGCTCGAATCAGCTGATGATGGTGGTCATCATCATTCGGAATTGGTTACGAATGCACGGCACCCCACACAGTTTGACAGTTTGCTCAATGGGCAACGAGAATGCAACGCCGCTTCACATGGTTGTGGGGGGCGAGAGAGAGAGAGAGAGAGAGCGACAAAAGAAATACACGATGTCATCCCTTTGAAGCACGCCGTCGCATCCGATACACACGTGCCCACAAGCTGTAAACTGTTTGTTTACGTTCGTACCCCACAATGCGAAAGAGATTGATAATTGCGAGAGAACAAGAGTTTCGCGTCGAGAGAAACGCCGATAACGCGGTATAATTGCTCTCAACGCGATCTACTAAAATGTTTTTTTTTTTAACCGTCGGCCATAGATAGGTGTTTGTATGCTGTGACTGGAAGGTTAAGATAAGGGGGACTTATCAAATTCCAGCATTAATCATACGATATGCAAAGGGAGCATAACAATTCAATTGCGTACATCAAGAGGATCTTTCGCAGTGTTACCTCCCTTTTTATTATACATTTTTAATACCTCCCTTTTTGTTGTTACAACTCACCAGTACGTTTTTGAATACTACATATACTTGCGTTTTCTGTCTTACAAACTACGCAGCTAAGAATTCTCGAAGCCACGACTTCTGGTTGAAACAGAAAAACGTGGCTTTTTTGTCTTATTTGTCCCAGGACGGGGAGAAAAAACACCGCATCATCACATAATATACATACATTTCGATTCGACTTACATTACAGACTAACAAATATTTTGCTTACTTCTTAGCGTTTCCACTAACATAAAACGACAGAGAGGGCTTATAAGCAGAGTTTTGTTTTGTTTTTTCGTTAAACCGTACATTTAAGTATTGTTCTGGGGCGTTTTCCTAGCGCCTGAGTAACTTTGTTTTCTCCGTTGTCTCCGATCTGAAGACAGCAATCGGAAGTGATGATTACGTAACGCGCCTTGGTAGAGTTTGTTGACTCGCCGGTCATTTGATGCGTGTACCTGTGTGTTCTCGTGTGTGTTTGAGTATCAAAATTCCAATAACCGAACCTTTAGCAGCTTAGAGAATAGCGCACATCCGAGAGGGGTGGATGTAAAAAATGTGGGTTTAAAAATAAATAAGAGTAACAAATATGGCATTTGTTGGTGAATACTAGCTTAGATAACAAGACAAAATCAACAGTTAAGCGCATCTATAGAACGATACGTGAAACAAGACGAAAACTTAAGGAAGTAGAATCAACACTAGGAAAGCTACGGAGATCGACCGATGATGAGCGGGAGACCAAATGGGTAGGGTGGTTGCGGATGATTTGTTTTCTTCGAGATTTTTGTTATGTTGTTTGAGCTTATTCATAAGTCTTTTCACTGAAATCATGCCGCAAGAGGATTCTCAGGTCCTGGCTTTATCGAACGAAGAAGAAAACTTTGTCCCGGAATCATGACGAAGGAAATGAGTTTTGCTAACACAGGTGCAAATATCTAACAAGTACAACGAAGATGAAAACAAGGGAAAAGAGCTACACTAATGGACGTTTGTAACAACTTATGCGACTCATCACTTTTGCTTGCTGCATTATGGGGTGTTGAGTAAACAGTCAGGAGTGTTTACACCATGCGTATTAATCGATTGTACGCTTTTTGTCCGGGAGTACACAGTGTACGACGAAGCTATTTATCAAATGGTCAGTTGATGAATGATCAATGAAATAATCCTGTGTACCATTGGACCTAAGTCTGAACGGTGCATTCACGTTGTGCTAAGCAAGATTTTCTCACGGTTCCGTTTCAGTCAGCTTTCACGTCAGTCATTGTCGTCGGTGTTTTTGACATTGCACGCTTTTAATTGCGTTCGGCATGTCCTTGCTTGAGTGCCGTCGGATCATCGTAATCGCTCACTAAAAAGAAATAAACAACCGAATAATATCATTCCATCCGCGCGGGCGTTGGGCGAACGTGCGCGCGTTCCGATCTTACCGTCCTCCTCTTCGGCTTCGTTTCCCACTAGATGAAGATCTTCCATTTCGTTCGGATAATTATCTCCCTCCTTGCCGTGATCGTGGGCAATTTCGTTGATAAGCTTATCGCCCAATCGATCGATGATGACGCCCTTGCTATCAATGCCACCACCACCTCCACCGGGTCCTTCCCGTCGTTTCGATCCGATATGCCGCCCGATACCACCGTGCCCCGGAACCATCACATCGTTGTAATCTAGATGATGCTGGCCACCGAACTGTGGCTTGTTGCCAAGGCCGATTGCGGCATCGTTCGCGTTATCGTACAAATTGGTGTCCTCCTCTGCGGCATTCAGATTGTTTTCGTTGCCCATACCCAGCTGATCATCGTCAGCGGCCCCGACGGCTCCATTTTCCGCACCACGTTCACCGTCCAACCCTCCCAGTGCGGGACGTTTTCCTCTCATCTCTGTATCCTGCACTTCGTGCGCACCATTGTCATCTGCCGCATTGGCACCGCCACCATTGAGGAAGTTCAAATCAGCACCGTGCCGCCGTTGCTTATCGGCTAGAGCTTTTTTCGACGCGGAACTGGCGGCTCCACCGGCAGCAGTCTCTGCTACACCTCCTGTTGATCCAGCCGCTGCTGCGGCCACATTGGCGTATCGATTGTCTAACACGTTTTCGCTGATGTTTTGCTCCAGTTCCGGCATGATGTCGGGGAATGGAACGATTCCAACGGGTACCTGTTTCGTGTGCCGGTTGCTCAGTGGTTTCCGGGTTGCCGACCCTACCGATCGGTTGGGTGCCGCACCAGCAGCCTTTCGCACCGACGCGTTGGTTGTAGTGGAAGTTGTGCTGCTGCTACTGCTGCTGCCTGAGAGTGTACCACCACCTCCGTCACCGCCGTTGTTGCTTCGCTTGCTTGAGTGCTCCAGCGAAGGACCGGGCAGGACGGTCGGTGCGGCCAAAATTGGAAGCTGCAGGTTACGGTCCGAGGATCGCTTTTCGCTGGTCGATACGGACGTGGAAGTCTTCATCAGGTGGGGTTCCTGCAGCACATTGTTGGCCGGTGCGCCTTCCGGTGCGGCAACCGCCGGCAGCGGTTTTGGAATGATCTGAAAATTTTCCACAGAATTAATGATACCACCATCGAGCGCCGGATGTAACGGGGAACCGGCGTCAACGACACCGTCAGTGGGGTTAGTCTTCGGCACCGCTTCCACGCTACGCCGTTCGCTGCGCTTCACATCCGCACGCGGTACGACCTCGAACGGATTCGCAATGACGCGCGTTTCTTGCTCGTCGGAGGCCTGCGGCATCACCATGCCGCCGGTCCGTTTGTTAGTGGCGAAAGGGGGAGAGAAGGTTGAGGGCGATAGACCGATAGATACCGGGAAGGAGCTGGCACCCAAATGGTTGGCCGGTGTAGCCAAGTGTCGGGCGTTTAATGCTACCGGAATGCGGTACAAGTCATCACTCACGGGTAGCTGCTCGTTGAAATTGTGCACCGGTGCGTTCGCTTTCGCTGCGGCGTCCCTGGACAGCGCTTCCAGGACGTCCCGGTAGCGATGATGCTGCTTCGGTAGCTGGTCCGCCGGTAGCTTGCAATTCTCGAGGTAATGTGCGTTTTCTTTCTCCATCTTTGTCGCCAGATCGCGCATCTTCTCGATCACATGATCTTTCTCGCCGAGCTGGCGGCGTAAGGTCGCTTCTAGGTTAAGCTTATCGCTTTTTAATTGTACTATTTGGGCCTGAAGAAGAGAAAAAAAGAATAATCAGTTAAATCGATCTTACACGCGCCCCCCCTCATGGTGCAGGTTTCACCTTCAAATGTTCGGCATCGTTGGCTGATTCCTGTTTGTACCGTTGCACCTTCCCATGCAGCTCGGACACCTTCAGCCGGAGCGAGTTGATCTCCTCCGATTGCTGTTTCTTGCTTCGACTGCACTCTTCCGTTAGGTCACCGAGCTGGCTTTTGACCAGATTGCACTGTTGCTGCAGGGAGGCGTAACGGATGTTCGCCTCCATCGAGGTTTTGCTGTGCTCCTCCTTTTCCTCCTTCGCTTTCTGTTTCAACTCTTTCCGATTGGCTTCGTTTATCATGCGTTCCGATTCGAGCGAGTTCTCCAGGCGCAACTTTTGATCGACGATCACTTCCATCTGCTGCTGGACGGACTTTTGCTGCTGTTCGCACCGTAGCCCGAGCTGCCGCAACTCGTCCAGCTGCTGCTGGGAGTTGTGGAACATCGTGACGAAGCCAACCATCACAATCAGCAGCCCGAGGCAGGCGAAGAAACGGCTGCGCCCCGCACGTGCCACCATTGTTATTGCTGCTGTAGTAGCGGATGCTGCCGACTGGAATCCGTTCCGATGCTGCTTGTGGTTTGTTTTGTAAACAAGGATTGGGAAGAGCGCACGCTAGTTCTGGTCCACTGCTGCCTACTTCATGAGGACACGCTAATTAACACCATCACTGATACTGGACGCCCAATTATTTTATTGATACGTCAACACACGGGCAAATGTTTGCGCTGATCAGTGCTTTCTGCTTCCTTTTCTTTCCTGCTTTTGTTTTGTGATGGTAAAAATTCAAGGTCTATGTAATACAGAGGTCGATGCATAGCAAATGTCATGTCCGGCATTTTGAAATCGTTTGTGACGTTTACCTCAGAAAGTGTTTACAAACAGTGGCATCGCAAAACATACGCAACATACGCTTGCAGTATCGCCTGAAACGGCA